>JANHGB010007540.1:9102-20649 GCA_026283785.1 Coracopsis vasa
AAGGTTTTTCACCTTTGACAGCAATATAAAATGTTGCCTCACATGGTTTTGTATGACTACATATACCACTTGCCCAAACTAGCTATGAAGGCAGACTGATTCTAAGTACTTTGTTATAAAGTTAAAATCTTATTTGCCATTATTTCATATTCTGAAATTCTGTTTGAGAACGGATTGATGCTAAGGGCTCAGTCCGAAACTCAGTCTTGAAGCACGCTGAGCTCTGCTCACACTAGCAGCATCACAGAAAGCTAGCAGGAACGCATTAAAATATTTTTTTCCTAATTCTGATAGGATTTTTTTTTAACTGTTGAAACACTGTTGATCTGTCCAAGTTAGAGTTTGAATGCAAAAATAATTTCCTACCAGAGAACAACAATGGATAATGATACGGATTTTGCACTGCAATAGATTTTAGACATGAGCAGGAAAAAGCCAAACCAAAACATCTTTTAGCTTTATACCTTAAACAGGACAGTTGGCATATGTAATCATACACACCTGTGTAAGACAACATTTTATATTGCTGTCAAAGGTGCAAAACCTTTTGCTGCCTAAGTATGTACCAAGCATTCAGTTACTGAGCTAGAGAAACTGCAATGGCAACATCAGAGACTTCATACCTAGCCTCTAACACCTTTGACATTTCTTCCTGTTATTTTCAGTAATGTCTTCCTTTATCACTGGGGATTTGCTAACACTGATCTTGTTTCCCTTATGCTTTCTGCTGTGCAGAGAAATGGACAGATCCATAAAGTAGGTTCACAGGAATCTGGCTTGGTGGTTACAGGTAGCTAGTAGCTCTAAGAGTAGGCTTTTGTGAGAAGAAAAAGCAATCAGATTGGATTCAGGAGAGTAACTTTAAAAACTGTTACACCACTGTGATAAAGCAAGCAAGCAGAGTTAATGATATTTCCTTCTCATTTGACAACACAAACAAGCTTAAATCCAGGCTTCTTTACTGAATAGTAAAAGAGTGCAAACATACAAGAAATTATTCCTTTTAGGCTAACTATGCAACTACAAAACCTGTTTTAAAGGTGACTATTATAGTAAAGCAGCATGAAAACACAAGCCAAATCATCTGCAAACTAGATCTGGTAGATCAATAGCAAATCCACAGCAATGTAAAACTGGCTGTGAGTACACAGACAGTGGTGACCTATGCCATGCCATGCCACATGATGCACACACTGCCCCGCTGGAATGCACAGCCGGAAGATCTTGGCACTTCCAAAGCAGTGTCTAACTACATTGTTCTTGAAGGAGTGCTTCTATAAAGAACTACTATGGGCTCTGACTAGCACAGCGTGCTGGATAATTAACATGGAAGCAGAAACATACTATTTATAAAGGAGAACTGTCAATAAAGCCTGCCATGTATGCTTGTTTGGCTTCATGTAACACATAAATAGGTTAAGAATGAGGACAGAGAAAACAGACCAGATATATTCACTTCTGAGAAAACGTAACTAAAAGGGGGGGTTACAGGATACACCAGACAAATATCCTGAAAAACATGGAGGTGGGAGATGGGGAAAACAACCAATCAATAAATAAAAACCCCACCAGAGGACAACATTATTACTTCAAATACACAAGGTATTACATGAAATTGCCAGAATGTGAATTTAAAGGACACAAAATGCTTTTTCATGCTGCACCTGAAACTTCTGAAAGCTGTGAAAACATTGTGTCTGAAGATGCTGTGCAGGCCAAAACACCTCCCCAGCTCCCTCTGGTTCCAAGGCAGCATCACTGGTGCAAAACAGGAGGTCCACCCACAAAGCACAATACGCAGGTCTGACATCAGCCAACAAAGGAAGACTCGGCAGGCTGAAAGGAACAGGAATGGGGAGGGACAGTGCCGCAGGGCACCCTCCCAGGTCCCCACCTCACGGCTTTGGGATTGCCTGATTCATGGATGGTGTTTCTGCATTTCAAAATGCCCCCACTTTTCAAACCAGTAGACATCACTAGTATTTACAACATCCCAGCCAGGAGTGCCACAGTATGACTATGTTATACAAAATAACTCTTTGTTTTCAACCTGCCCTCTGATGTTGCACTCCATACTCTCCAGGTCTTACATTGCTTCTGTTTCACTTTCTTCTGCCACTTGTGCTTTCCAGACTTCAGCACACCTTCCCTCCGTTATCCAGACGGACACCTCCTAGCCTAGGTAGTCGTTATTTCTACAGTGCCCCTTTGACACCTTTTATGATCTTTATTTTCCTTGTTGTAACTTCTTTACTTCTCCTATACCTTTTTTTAAAATGGAGGAGGAAGGCAAGGCTGTTAGCCAGACTGCACTCAGTGGTCAAGATGCAGAAGCACAGTGACACAATGAACTTACACAAAGCATGTATTATTCTCCATTTGCTTCCAAAGGCAAAGCAATGAATGAAAGAAGAATCCATCAGGAGCAGTGAAAAGGCAAGTAGGAAGCCTGGTCAGGCCCAGATACCCCTGTGGGGATCAGAGCGGGGAGGGGAACTCACCATGTCCTCCCTGCCCTAACATTTAACATAAGCATGTGCTATAGACAGACCTCAAGAGGCCATACACTAGGTTAAACGATTTTTGCTCAATTCAGGATGGATAACCCCCTGCAAATACACAGGGGTTTTCCATAAGCAGCTTTTTAACATTCACACTGGAAAACCTGTTACCAGCTAACGTTAAAAAGAAATTAAAAAAAAAATCAATAAAAATCCAAGATTCCTGATAACACAGTTTTGCGCTATAAACACCTGTAGAAACACCACATACCTATCACAGAAATGTTTACCACTTTGCATTTAAAACAAGAGTGCACCCAAGCCATGCTTCCCTTCCAGTTGAAGACAGACCCAGTTGGTGAGAAGCATGCAGGTGATGTGGGGCAGGGAGTGGGACCAGCCTCAGGCTCCCCTTCAGTGTTACACTCACAGCGTCAGCTCTGGCTTCATCTCCCAGCCCAGCATTGGTGCTCCTGACACTTTCCTCCATGCCAGAGGAACAGCCACTGCACGGCACATCAGCGGCCGCAGTACTGCAGCGCAGAGCTGAACTAATCAGCATGGGTCTGCCCAGTACCGATAAGTCCTAACCTCAAGTCAGGGTCACTTTTACATGTTTAGATTAGCTCTGGGGAGAACTACAGCAACAATTAAACCATTCAGAGACTGGTGGTTTGGGGTTTTTTTGTTAAGTCTAATGTGTATCAATGCACATGTGCAGACCCTGGCAGCAGAGAACATTTGCTGTTTCCTCCCAGCAATACCAGGAGCACTGTTGGTAAAATCATTCTCTTCTACTGAAATTGAGTTTTCACTATGTTTATTAACACATACATTTCAAGTGTAATGGTAAACTATGCTTTTAAGAGATTCCCAGTACAAAAAAACCCCACTGAAAATTATACACTTCGGGCTAATTTTACCATTTGTTTTCACTGTAATTAACAAGAAGTAATTCAGCTTTCATCTAAAATTAACAACTGTGGAATGAGCAAACCAAAAACATTCCTTTTTCAAATGGGATGTTTTACAATGAGCTGGACAAAAAGCTGCTTTTTCATTCTCTAAGACAGAGCTTTCCATTCTTCACTAGTTTCCCAAATTCCTGAAAAAAACTGTCACAGGAGTTTTTGAGGTTGTTACTTCATAAGCTCAATTCTCGAGCGTCATCTGTTAGCATTGTTCCATGCTGCACAAAAACCTCACTGAGCCAAAGAGGACAAGCAGAGAAGGACTGTACCTGGGAGCAGTGTCCAGTCAGGACAGTGGGCTCCATGATGATGCCCCAAGGAGCTGGGGCTGTGGGGTGATTTACCCCATCCTGCTCCCATTTGGCACATGAAGCCCTTTCCCTACCTCACAAGTGTCCCCATTTTGACCAGTCTCCACAAAGATTTTGGGGCCTGGACACTCCTGAGAAACCACAGCCATTACGTTACTGGCCAGCCTTAATTCCCTGAATCATCTGTCAGGCGGCTACTCTGCCTTCTACTTTGCAGCACAAGCATTACCAATCATTGACATCATTTACAAAGTCTTAACAGAGGAATGAACCAAGAGACTTCCTCAGCCTTTACAACAGCACTATTAGGCCCCAAAGCAGTTCAGGCTTTCTTCAGCCTTCACCTTCAGATCAGATTTAACTTTTATTTTCCCTTCCCATTCTGACAGCAACCTTTCTACCCCCAGATGCTAATGCAAGAAAATAACTTAGGCTTTGAGGAAGAGCTTACTATTGTTGTAAAATGCTCTGAAGATCAGCTTCTCTACTGCTTTGAAGACATAAGTTACTGTACTGAAAACATCCAAATGTGGGCAGATGCCGAAATTAGCACTAAACTGTGTTAATTATTTAATACTTGTCTACATGGAGAACAACTTCTTTCAAACAAATAGCACAGCTGAAAAACGGTTTTCTATAGAAAACACAAAATCTCAGGCTTTAGCTTCCATTATTTACTGAGGAATTATTAAAAGAATGCAGAATGGGAATTTTGTAATCCTCAGCTAAGCTCCCCTGACAATTTTACCACTTTTCGGTCAGCAATTTTAAGTCACTTTCTCTCTTTTTTTTTTTTAACCAAAAAAAAACCTTCTAAGAAATAAAAAAAACAAAACAAAACAAACAACCAAAACCCAAAACAACCCATCAACCTTTTTCTGTTTAACTATTATTCACTGTTAAATAGCCAACCAGATGTTCTGGTGCCAAAAAGGCTGCCACGGAACCACGCAGCCACGGAACCATACAGCCAAGTCCACATATTGGCTAAGAAAATGCAATCAGAAATTACTCATAGAATCAACCAGGTTGGAAAAGACCTTTAAAACCATCAAGTCCAACCATTACCCCAGTACTGCCAACTCCACCACTAAACCTCTTCTCCAGTCTAAACAACCCCAGTTCCCTAGGCCATTCCTCATCAGACTTGTGCTACAGACCCTTCACTAAAGAAAACAATATACATTCAAAACAAGAGCACAATCATACTCACACTTTGAGCCTAAATACAAACACAAATGCACTGAAATCAATGAGGGAAAGCAACTACTGCATCCTCTTCCACATCAGTTGAGTACAGCTACATTCAGATCTCCAAAATAAAGCTACTTGGAACACAAACAAGAATAATAAGAAAAAATACAACCGACTGATAAACACTGGAACACCTGTAAAGCAGCAATCATTTTTACAACTGTTCTTTATCACAGACAGAGCTTCTTGAGCCATGTACATCATACGGTAAGATTTGCAGCTGCAAAATTCAAAACTCTGTGGTTTATGCAAATCACGCAAACAACTATTTTAGGAACATGAATTGAGACACATATTCAAGAAATAAGACCCTGCACATATATAATTTAGATTTTGTCTTGCAGTGCAACCAAGTGGCTGAAGGGTGGAGCAATGATGCTCCCGATGAAGTTTATTTTAGATGTTGGGGCTCCCACATATTTCAGCACTCTCATTAATGCCCTGATGTGTTACCACTCCAAGTAACCACCCAAATTACTTCTTCCATGAAAAGGGAGACCAAAGCTGTCCAAAATTATTCTTTCTTCTTCAGAAAGGCAGTCACCTCACACATGGCAGCAGTTATAACTAGTATATTTCTGAGCAAACATACATTCTGAAGAGGAAAGTTGTACGTCACTACTCACACGTTTGTTGTGTATGGACTTGTACTGTCTTATTATATATCACATTTTATTTTTTTGTTTCATAAGCCAAATCCTCAGACAGTATTTCAGACAGCTTTTTGGTAGACTATTCTCAGAGGATAAAAGCAACAAACCAGACTTGAAAATGTGTTTTGCAACAGCTGACTATGGTGTATCACTCAGTGAATTCCATCTTATGCTCTGCAGAAGACCCTCATTCCACAAATACATACCCAATCTTAATACCCTATTCTTTCTGGCAAATCTTCCCAACTACTTCTATTTTTGCTCCATTGCTAGCACCACTCATCTGAAGCAAATTTTGAGGACTTCCAAAATTAATTACTGCCTTCCTGCTTTGCCTCTGGCTGGAAGCTGGTATAAACATCACTACCGAATTAAGCTGTATCTCTGATTCCTTACTCTATTGATGATGAATGATTCTTCCTTTGTCTCAGGAAAACCTTAAGTCCATTACGTTTTCTCCCCACCCTTTATTTTTCTCTTCAATAATGCAGCATTTGTGGACTGTGTCATCATCACACACACTACACACAGCTGGGACAGAAACCCTTACTACTCAATACTTCTTTTGCCCTAGCTAGTCCATTTACATGCTCTCAGTGTTTTGAGTATACTCCTGGAGCATATAAAAGCAGATTTTTTTGTCAGTCCTCCCCACTACTGGATCCTCATCTCATTTCCTGTCTTTTTCTTCAACTACTTTTCCATGCTAAAAGTTCTCGGAGGGGATGAGCATGAGACAGCGCATGGCAGTGGATCACAGAGAAGAGACAAACATCCAAACATAGGGGTACACCACAAGCTGTCTTACTAGTATGCAATTCCTGGCACTTCCTCAGCTCCAGACCTTTTCAACCAAAAATCTTGTTTAAGAAATAAAAGTATAAACAAACAAACAAACAAGTAATTGTAAGTATCTGTAACCAGCATGCACTATTTGAAGGTTTCTCATCTAAAAGCCCCTGGTTTTCTAATACCTAAAACTGACAGAATTGAAGCAGAGCTCCAATTTAATTGTGATTATAGTCAGGTCTGACCCAATCCTGAAATGAACTCCAGATGTTAACTGGTCAAAGTCAGAATAAGACCAGAATTTAAGAATTACTAGAGACAGTAATAATTTAACTGCAACTGTTACTCATGCAGGAATACCTTTCTCCTTCTGAAAGGGGAAACCTTCTTTCAGAAAAGAAAGAGGCATGCCATACCCTTACAATAAAGAATAAAAAGATATGAAAGCCAACAAACTCAAAGACAAAACAGATTGGGACTGAAAAGAGAATAGTTATTTTGCTGGAGGTTAGCAGGGAGGAGAAGCTGCAGTCTGGGACACAGCACTTAGACTAGAAAAAGAACCAAACCAACCCTTTGATACAATATTCAGTTATTTCACCTACAAAACCCAGGTGCCTACAAGTAAATGGCAATGTGTTATGTTTATCAGGGTGGTAACACAACACTGACATACTTTTAACAGCTAAGCTACACAAAAGGAAATTTATCTGTGCACATGTAACAGGAGAGTCTTTACCTGTTTAAGCTTGTTCACAAGCCCCATCAGACACAATACACTGTCTAGATTTTTACCTAGCAGATATGCTATGCCCCCATTACATCCTTTGACCATAAAAATGTTAAAATAAAGAAATAAACATACACGTTTTGATTTGCTCTAATTCATAAGGCAAAATCCAGGTATTCTAATGTCCCTGTGGATGTTTTACCCTCGATGCATTTTCAGCACACCTTTTAAGATCAAAGAAACCCCACAAGACCAAAGAGATAGAGAAGAGAAGGGGTAGGGTAAGCAGATGTCTGTCTCACTTTGGCTTGGACAGTGTAGGTAAACAAGAGACTTCACTAAACGTTCAGATGATAATCTGTGGGATGCTAGAGATCTCTGGGATTTTATTAGAGAACTTCTATCAGGCTGTAGGACCTCCTCATACTCCCCTTCTCAAGGCAATGCCCTGGGACTTAACCCATGTGCATGGCAAGAGAGAGGAAGCCCATTGCAGGGATCGAACTGCACACAGAGCACAAGTATCACATCCACTGCTGCTGGGTTGCACAAATCAAGCCAAACCCATGTTCCTTCACTGTACAAACCACTGCAAATGCTACCCTCTCTTCTTTGAAAATTAAAATATTTGCTTCAAAGTGTTGAGACAGAATAAATGATCCCAGAACAAAGAGAAACACCTCCAAACGTATCTTACAGGCACCCAGTTCTGGCTTTTACTATGATTCTGCCATCATACTTGCCTAATTGATGCAGTATTCACAAAGTTGGGGCGGGGGAGAGGAATTATTTCCATTATTTTCTGCAAATGCTATTAGCAACCAACTCTATCAATCCCACAAGCTAACAGAAAGGCTATAAATGTAAGAATTAATGCCAACAGTGCTTATTCCTTATCACTTAATATAATCCAGCATTCTTGATTTCTGAGCACACTTCAAGTCTCTGCAAACTTCATTCTCTGGCACAGCAATTCTGAACTGTACAGGGAACATCCACTTGAATGCTGACCTCCAGCTAGTGGGAAAAAGGAAAGGTTATTTCAGATCCACCAGTAAATGGACCCCCTATCCATCTGCACACATGCAAACTAAAACTCAAGTCACTGGTGCCTACAGCACTCCATCAGGATTATGGCATCCCTCCACACTTGAAGTTAAGAACCTGCACTGAGTTACAAACTCCTGTTATAGGATGGCATTGCCTGTGCTGCACTAATTGCATGTTATAACTACCGCTCCTGGGATAGTTTTATTTATATTTTTGTATTTCATTTTATTTATATTTTTAATATTTTTATTTATATTTTCCCTATTTATTTTTTAATGCATAAATATTAAATATTTTTTAGAAGAATAGCATTTTGAGCATTAAAAGAGCCTGCTGGGCCGCACAGTGCACTGGTGCTCTTTGAACTTTTTACAGTGGTAACATGCATTCTAATACAACTTCAACAATTTAACTCTGATCCTCACATTTAATTACTGTTGCTTGAAAAACACACCTGAAAGAACTGGTGGAGCTCTGTGGAAAGGAGAAGGTATTTCTCACCACTACAGCTGGCACACCTAGAGACATTTTCTCCTAAATCGTACAACACAGCAAGTGGTACAACAATTTGGGCAGGCTAAACCCCACATTATTCAGGTATGTTCAGGTCTCAAACTACCATTAAAATATCATTTTAAAATAGCTTTTGCTCCTGATGAATATCACAAGGACAGTCCAAATTTCTCTGCAGACCCAGGAGGCAGCTGCATACATTCAACCATGACACAAGTTACAGAGTTCAGCAATTGACTTTACATGGGAGAGAAATATGGTAGGGTGAGGAAAGCATTCCAGCTCCCAGAAAATTCATGCCAATATCAATCAGCTATACAGCTATCTCCTGAATGTAAGTTGAACTTCTGAAGTTAACATACACCAATAGAAACCCTGTGTTATCCACCCGAGCGCTGCCACCACTCCTTGCCTGGCAGGCAGTTAACATACCATCTTCTCTCTGGCTGCAGGGCAAAAGGAACGGATGCCCCTCTCCAGCCTTTCTTCTGCTCAAGTCCAAAGGCAACCAAAGCCTTCTCAGCTGCCCACTTCTCCAGGTGCCCTACTGAACAGGACTAGTAGGTAGGGCAAAATTATTCTTGCTTCTCCACTGGAGAAGCAAGTTTCCATCTTGCTTAATTAATTAATAACCCCTCCCCAAATTTGAGAGCATGATGTAGAAATCAAAAATGCAACACTACCACCAAGAATGGGTTTATAATACTGAGAGTTTAATGAGCTTCTCATAGCATGCAGCAGCTGTCCGTATTTAGGGTAGAAACGACCTATAAATCAATCAAGATTCCACTTACTTAAAAAGGAATTCTTACTTCAGAAAACACAAATACCTCTATTTACAAAGTTGCATCCTGCCAAAATTTCAAATACTTCTACTGTACATCTTTCCTTTGATTTAACAAAGCATGCATCTGAGGTGGTTACTGTGCATGTCAAGGTATATTAAAAATGAAAGATCAAAAATTAACATTAGCCCAGTTAATCTCTGCCAGTATTCTCCTCCAGCTACACTAACCAGATCCTGTCTAACATTAAGCCAGTTAGTACTGAGCCAGTTTTATATTCTTCAGTCTCATCTGTGAACATGACGCTAACAGCAATATGTATACTTTCTGTTGAATTTAAAATTACCAAAATTTCATGCATCATCTCCTGCAAATTTCCCAGATTAGGAGGCAGATTAACTTTGAAAATTCTTTTAACAGACCTGCCAAAACCTTGTATGATCCAACCACATTCCAGAAACCAGTGGCTCCTGTTAAATTAGTACCGTGACACTGGTAAGAGAGCTTGGCTGACAGAACAGCTGCAGTAAGCACCAACTCCAGGTCTGAATGTGACCTGGAAATTTTTATCACTGTGCTGAAAATATCAGAAGAAAAGCTAGTTTGGACAGGAAGTTAAACCCCCCACAAACCCATTTGGATTATGATTTGAGATAAGTGTCTGAGATTTCAATAGGTACGTAAATCAGAAAATAGTAACCCACTTATTGCAGGTGAGAAAGCAGGAAAGCTTCAGATGTATCTTCAAGTTGGAAAATGCAAGAGACTGTATTTTCAGCTACAAGGAATACCTTTGTGGTTAAAAAAAAAAAAAAAAAAAAAAGTAACAGAAGTGAAGACATTCAGAAGCAAACCTGCAATGGGAACAAGTTCATCCCCAGAAGTGGTCTGCAGCTGAATGGCATTCAGTTTTTACAATGGTAACACCTAGTGCTCTGTAAGCTTGGATTTGATATTCATCCTTGGAACTCTGCTATAGCCCTGTCCCCTAATACAGCTTTTGGGGGAGACAGACCCAAGTGTCAAATAAAGGGTCTTGGGAAAGTTTAAAAAACATAAGAAGTTAGAGAAGTTATTAATGGCTTAAGAGTTTCTTCTCCCTCCTGCCTCCTCAGCTAAGCTGACCCACTTGTTCGCAGGGCCAAACAATAAAGCAGAGTGAACTGAGCTAGGTTAAAAATAAACCCAAAATAAGGAAGTTACTTTAAATTCAGATATCTTCATTCATCTTGTTTACCACGTGCTCCCACGCAATGGTGTCAGTGCAAGTGAGGAGGCAATGGGGAGGTGCAGAGGTCAAAAAAAACCTTGCTCTAGAAGACACCTCTTCTCTGTAGCAGTGTTAAGAGTCAAATAGACACAAACTCTACTCCTGGCTCCGAGGAGCATATGAAAGTCATATGATATAATGAAGTCTTGGTGCCCAGACCAAAAGCCAGGACCTTCCCTGCAGCTTGTGCTCAACTTTGGGTTAGACTCTCTTTTTTGCAGGCACTATTCTCAGCTGAGTCCTGCACAGCACAGCCACCTGGCACCACACCAGTCCAGAGACACTCCTTGGATGTGGGAGACTCCCTAACTCCAGAGCTCTAGGATACACCTTGCTACCTGCAAGTGGGCTTCTACTATACAAATTTAAGCAAAAACCAGGTAACAAAAATATTATTATTTAATAAAATGGGTTGTGAAGATGTGCTCTGTGTTGCAGTCAGTGCTACTAGCATAACTTTACTAGCAAATGTTCACACATTTGGACACATAAGGCATTAGGAAGGCTCTTATGCTCATGTTTCAGGCTTATAAAAGGTGGAAGCAAGGACAGGCAGCCTAGGAAGAACACAGGGATGTTGTCCGGAAAGCTAGGGATCAGGTTAGGAAAGCTAAGGCCCAGTTAGAATAAAACTTGGCTAGGGATGTGAAAGATAACAGGAAGGGATTCTATAGATACATTGCGAATAAAAGACAGACTACGGACCACATGGGCCCTCTC
>JANHGB010007545.1:0-33370 GCA_026283785.1 Coracopsis vasa
AAAAAAAAAAAAAAAAAAAAAAAAAAAAAAAAAAAGAAGAAGAAAGGATCATATTTGCATCTTTCTTAGGGGCATTTTTATACAACAGAAAGCAGAAACAGATGACTGTTCTTAGGCACACTGCCCAGAGGCTTTATGAAAAATATTTGTCATTAGATTCACAGGTCATCAGAACAAAAGGAAACACCAAGGTAGTATTTACAGAGTTTGGGCTTTGTAGATTGAGACCCTTGCTTTTGACTAAGTGCCACTGAGAGAGTAACACTACATCCAAGAGGCTGAGAAGATGTGTACTAGTTTTAAGTTGTGTTCTGAAAAGAGACTGTGCAAGGAAGAAATATGCAGTGGACTCTAGTCTTTTTTTGTCTCTATTTGTCCTGACCAAGTCTACATAGGATCCTGTAAGTAATGTTTTCTCAGTCTTGGGCTCCTTTATGTGACAAGTATCTAAAATCAGGGAGAATAATTCATTCTAGGCATTCCTCAAACAAAAGAAAGAAAAAAAAACTTAAATGCAATGTTCTTCAACATAGTTAAAACTGAAGATGAGAAAATAGCTAACTGTTAAGGGCGTGGAAAATAGCTTTAGAGTGTGGGAAGGTTGAAAGACTTGCCAGAGAGGTATCTTTCACTGTATGAAAAAAGTCCTACAACTACTTAATTTTTTATTTTGGTGAGTGGGCAGATGACAGTGGGGAGCAGGCAAGGGGTGTCATTAAACAAGTATGAAATAACTGATCCCTACAATCAAGGAACTGTAACAACAATACATTATCTTTCTCTAGCACAACAATGCTGTTGAAAAAGAAATGTTTTACAATTTTTTTCCAGAAAAGTTGCATACAGTGGGCATGGCTGTTGTGGCAATAGTAACAATAACCAAGTTCAGCAGCTTCACTGTTGTTGCCAAGATGAGATTGAATAAAACTCTGCAGAATTTGATCCCACCTCTTCCCAAGAACACCATCATATGGCTTTGCTAAACACAGATGACCTTAATAAGTACATAAACTCACTTTCTGAGGGCAAATAGCACAGATATGATTCCAAAACATGCTAAAAGAACTATTTTGTAAATGGACAAGTCCAGTGAAGATTTAATCCAGTGATTTCAGGAAGCCTCAGTGATTGATGCATTTGTTTGCTATTCTTCCCTGCAGTCTCCTGGTTGCTCTTTTTTACTAAAAAGTAATTAACTAAGTACAATAGAACAGTTTCCAGCCTATTATTTTCATGGGAATTTAAATAAATTAGTTATAATTAGACCTAAGAAAATCTCTAAGAGAACCGGGTTCAATTGCAGAAATTATACTATTGCCTGTGACTCCTATTTACTGCAGTATCATAGCACATTCAAAACATCCTTCATATCTGAGCACTGAAATTAGAAATTAACATCTAAAAGAAAGTTCAATTTTTTTTTTCCTCTTCCCTTCAAAACATTCTCATATTCTGTTAATATATTAGTAATAAAAAGTCAAAATAAAGTACAAAATAAAGTACAAAATAAAGTACAAAATAAAGTACAAAATAAAGTACAAAATAAAGAGAGAAGGACTGTAATATTAATTACTGAAAAAAAGGAAAGATGAAAATAAAGAAAGTATGATTTTACTTGGATTCCTGAAGGGACTGAAAAATTAAGTTAATAGACACTTTTGTAACACTTTTAATGGGTTCAGTACTAATATTATACACAGAAAATTTAGAAATAAATTAAAAGCTTTGTTTAATTTAAGGGAAAAAAAGAAAAAGAGACAAAAAGCCAGAAGAAACCCAGCATTTTAGACCAAGTGAGTATCACCAAAAATATAAAAACAAGTCAACAAAATAAAGTTCAAATTTAGAATAAAACCTCCTTATCTGATCCCTGTCTCAAAAGGCAGCACAAACTGCAAAGACTCACTCTTAAGAGATTCTAGAGCTCCTACTAAAGTAACGATCCTCTTTATGACTGCAGTTACTATTTATTGTAGTAATAATAAAATATAGGCACATGAGCACATTAAAGTCTTTTCTTTCATTCTGTAGTTCTTAATTCCTCACCTTCCTTCCTTCCGTTTTGTTGTCTTTTGTACCTGAGCTTTCTTCTTAGTTTTTTATCATCTGCCCTTTATTTTTATTGGTTTTTTTCCTCTTCTTTTTTTTCTCATTTCACAGTTCTTTCTTTTCTTACCCTTATTTCTTACACCATGTCCACATTTTCTCCTGCTTAGATGCTCAAACAACAGAAGCACAGGAAATACTGTCTCAAATAGTTTGTAGTCTCTTCCTAGAATTCACTTCTCTCTAGGTGAATCTAACAGTCCATAAAGATTGCATTATTGATCGCTTATTAACCATTTTGCTCCCCAGATTTGCCCAGAGGAAATTTAAAGACAAGTTTCAGTTTGTGAGAAGTCTGTTATATTTCCTATCTGAATAGATACAGCTCATCTTATCTATGAATCCTCTTACTTTCTTACCATTTATGCTTCCTTCATTATCACTTCTGCTATTTAGGGCCATGTGTGCTATTACATCAGCTGAGTATACCCACTGAATGATTAGCACAGTCAACTCTTAGGAAATGGTAGCAAGCCTAAATCCACTATTTTCCTCCCTCCTAGAAAGACTACTTACTTTCTGGTACTATTTAAAATATTACTAAAACAGTCTTCCTATTAGCATTCTCATCTACTGCCTCTCCCAAATGAGTAAGCCTCCCTCACTGGAAAGTCTATTTAAATATATTCAAAGAGTCACTTCTTTTTTATATTACAAACTGGCAAGCTCCTCAATTACCTGTTGCAAAAGGTTTCAGACCACTGAACACATTGAGAAGGATCAGCATACCTTTGTTCAATATTTGAACATTATTTTGCTTATCAGAAATGTCACTTCATAATTTTATGCATGGTCAGGTATTGTCAGCAGATTTTATCCAGACCATCATATTCCTTATATCCATTTTTTAGCATTAAAAAGGACCATTTTAATTTGCCAGAAATATCACAGCATGTTTTCAGATATAAAATACAAAAGGAAATGTTGAAGAAGATTCTGCTGCAGTGAGGCAAGATGGAGGCTTACGCCTATCAGCATTTCACATCCATGAGGTGAGTTCCTTCACGGATCACTTCAGCAGCCTAGCCAGAGCCTAGACAAACTCATTTAAGAAAAGATTAAGAGGGACCATAATGTTAGTAAAGGAGGATTATCTTTCTGTACCTTCAAGACTAAGAAAGATTAAAGTTAGAGAAAAGGGGTTAGAAGTAAATACATCCAAGAAATTTTATCATGTGTGGGGGTTTCTGGTTTTGTATTTGGGTTTGTTAGGGTTTTGTAAAGTATACTTATACTATGAAAATAATTTTTGCCGCATAATTTTGTAAGTGCTCTGTAGAATCATCAGAGTCTTCTGGTCAAAGCCTCTCTTGCATTTACAAAGATTATTTCAGAATTTGCTCAACAAATAAGGAGCAGGAGGAAGAAAAAAGATGTATCAAAAAATGCTGTTAATAAAAAAAAAAAAAAAAGGAGACTTGAAAATAAGCACCAAGGGCTCAGGAACATTAATTAGGATGGCTTTTTAAATTCATATAAATTGTTCTACATTCTTACTCAACGGTTTCATTTGCTTACTAAGTGATAGCTAGTTCAAAAACCCCACAAGTGGTTTTGTATGCAGCATTTTTTAAGAGTATATGAAGTTTAAAGCATAATTATCAATCCTCTCCAGGATACCAGTCAGTACTAAAAAAAGCTTAATTATATTATCCCAATATAATATTCTAAGCAAAGCAAAAAACATGAGAAAAGCATACAATGAAAAAGGACAGTTAAACAGCATCTTCACAAACTCCCAGATGCACTTAAGTTTCTTCGACTGAAGTCTGTATTTTGTTTCCTCAATTATTTAATCAAAAAAATTAGATTTCCAAATTGTAATACAATTCTTTCAAAGAAATATGAGAAACTTTTAAGTTTGCCTGTGAAAGTAATTCTAGAAGAGAAGGAGGAAATACATAGCTTGAGCAAAATGAGAAAAAAAAAAAAAAAAACAACTATGGCATGCAAAGCCCAGCAATCTGGCCATCAGTACTTAGGTTCAGAGATTCCTAAAACTTCAGCTGGTATTTTAAGCAAACCAATAGCATCTAATTTCACAATGCTCCTTAAACAACCAAATAAAAACAAAAAAAAACAAACCCCAATTAAACAGAATCCAAGTAACTCTATGTACGACCAAGGTGTACTGAGTACCTGCAAATCAATTTCTAATGTATCACCTAATTAATATAAATTCTAAGTCTCTCTTAGGAGAAACATATCCAGTCTAATGACATCTCATCCTTAAAATACTTCCTAGCATGCATCATTTAGCAAAAGATAATTAACAGAAAAAAAAAAAAAATCTTCACATTTTTGCAACAATTTCTTTGTTACAACTTGACATTCACTCCCTTTTTCCCTGAAATTTTTGTCTATGTTAATACAGAGACAGACATTATGTTTTACAACTACTATGAAAAGGAGATCCTACATAAACTGTCATTCATGAATGACAGAAAATAGTATTCTATGCCAATAGAAAGGTAACTAGAGAACATTGACTACATACATGGTTTATATTCCATGAAATGATGCAAAAGATCTTCAGAGTGACATTATAATTTAACATTCTGTAGAAAGCTCTAAGGATTTCATAGCCCCAAAAGCAAAAATTTCAAAGCAGCAATGTTAAATCATTGCTTTCATATGCAGAGATGCAACATTAATGCTGGTAGTTAAAGGAATTCTTAAGTCCTGAAATTCTAAGAATGAAATAATTTCTTTTGGTAATATTCTAGTTGTGTGTTTGGTTTCAACTACAATGAATTAATAAAGGACCAGCAACTCTCTTTATGAATATGATGGCAGTTCATGCAGAAGGTCTGGTTAAAGAGCTGCTGTAACCAACAAATCAGTCTAACTGAACAGCTAGAAGACGACTTTGGTTTCTTGCCCTCAAATACAAAGAGAGTCACAGTACCTGTTTTATTTTCAGAACACCAACATGAAAACATTCACATAGCTGACAGAGGGAAGATTTAGATTAGACATTAGAAAAAAAAAAATCTTCACTATCCTTCACTATGGTGGTGAGACACTGGAACAGGTTGCCCAGGGATGCCCTATACCTGGAAGTGTTCAGAGCCAGACTGGATGGGGCTTTGAGCAACGTGGTCTAGTGAAAGGCATCCCTGCCAATGGCAGGGGGTGTGGAACTAGATGATCTTTAAGATCCCTTCCAATCCTAACCAATCTGTGATTCTATGAAATAAAGGCTCTATACAGGGATAATCAAGGATTCCTAGCTATCAATAAGTTACATTGCTACTAAACAAACCCACATCCTTTAAAATGTCCCAGGTAGCTAAAATGAATAATTGCAATATCTAACTTCACAGAACATACAGTTAAAAACAGTGCTTGGACATGATCCCCGCCCAATGAAATCCACCACTGTCCAGTGAAAGACAAGTAAGATACCAAAAATGTAAAGCAGTAAGATACCAAATCTTCCATCTCAGATTATAGTAACATAGTAAACTATCCAGCAAAAGAAATATTGTCTAGATAATTATCACTGTTTGCCTGACAATTATGATTGTGTCTTTGTTTGAATTATGATATAAAGTCGATTTACATGGTTGGCTTTCAATAATGTATAAGTTATGCCAAAATATCTTTAATTCACTCAGTCACCAATAGATTAAAATAATTTGTCTTTATAGTGCACCCACAAAAATAAGTAGGAGAGTCTGGCACAAGAGGTCTTGCACTCAACAAATGAACATCTCATTTTTTCTGAGTTCTTAAATGTTCTATGCTTACCAAAGGTGTAACAAACTACAAAAATGCTCTCTTGTGTTAGGAAACAAATGGTTAAATGCTTCCAAGAATACCAAATTGTTTGAAAATCACTTCAAAAAGATCTCCATGTACACAATTCAATGTAATTTTACTTAAACTATAATTTCAAAAATCAATTAACAGCCTCACTCTGTTACTGCTAGTTACTAAATAGTGAGTTCAGTGGTCTTAGACACACAGAATTGTACTTGGAAAGTTAACAGTCTGGCCTTATCACCATGTTCCAATACTTAAAGGGTGGCTACACAGAAGACGGAGACTCCCTTTTTACAAGGAGTCACATGGAAAAAACTAGGGGTAATGGATATAAGTTACTCCTGAGAGATACCAGTTGGACACAGGAGCAAAACTTTTCACAGTGAGAACAATCAGTCACTGGGATAAACTCCCAAGGGAAATGATGGATTCCCCAATGTTGGATACTTTCACCATTCAGCTGGACAAGGTGCTGGGCCATCTTGTCTAGATCTGCTTTGCCAAGATAGGTGAACCAGATAATTCTTGAGGTCCCTTCCAAACTTGTATTCTATACTTCTATGAGACAGGTAGTGCTTTAAGCTAAATGTCTTATTTGATTCTCTCTCCAATAACGTAGGACATCTTTGCCCCGAAGGCATTTTTGCAGTTCACTAATCATCATAACTGGAAAATTCCAAAGTTAAAAGTTTATGTTCATGTGAAGTTTATGTAGATCTAGGTCCACATATAGCTTTCAACTACTCAGAAATGCATTTGGAGTAAATCCATTGATTTCCAAGAGCAAGGCAGCCTGGTGCAAAGACAACAGAAATCATTGCAATTTCTCATTGATCTCATGTCATTCAATTCATAGGTCTTATTCTGAATGATTCTGAATATTTCTTACTCTGAAAATACAATCAGAATTAAAATGTCACAGTCTATAAGCACTAACTGTATTTTATATACATCAAAGCAACTAGGCTTAATTAAATGCTTGCTTACTCTAAATACTGATATAGAACTCTTTGGGGTTTTAGTTTAGCTCCCAGAGAGTCTCCAAGAAATTAATATTATAATAATAATAATACTAAAAAATTCCCACAGTTAAATTAGGCTTCGGTAAACATAATTCTCTAAATGAAAGAAAAATGCTTATGACAGAACTTCTGTTTCATCAGAAGAAAAATACCTGGAACACATAGAAGTGGTTCATATCAAAGCATGATACAAGTGCTCATATTTCAATTATGTAAACCCAAATTTACTACTTAAAATACTTCATGTCATTTTAAGTTTGTAAATCAAACTGGTTTATCTTTTTTTTTTCCTAGCTTTACATTAAAATGGAACTAAAAATCTACCTAACAAGAAAAACAATTAATTCAGCTATCTTCTTCCAAGTGATACTTTATAAATTTGTGTCACAGTTTTAAAGACTTCTTTTATCAGTGTATTTTCATTAGATCAGAGGCAAATAACTGAGATACTGACTATTTCTAACACCAAGAAGCTATAGATTCTCGGCGCTTTCTTAAAATTAGTTCTATAGAGAAAACAGGTTTTAGGTTACAGGCAGGCAGAACTCGCACAGCCAAAATTCAAGCTAACATTTTACTTGTTTCTCAGTGTTCATATAAATTATAGATTTAAGCTAGGAGTTATGCCAAAGAAACCTTAAGGGGCTTACAATTTTTACAGCCTCAAAACAAGCAGTACTTCATAGTTTTCACTCACCCAGTGCTCACTGGAAGACTGAAAGTTCAAACAATCCAGAACACAATTTGAAACAAGAATCTATAAACAATACCCAAGAAAAAAACTACTAAGAGTATGCTGTTATGATTTCTACTACTAGGGACAGAAATAAGGATTTTGCTTTTCTTGGACACCTGGATTAGAAAAAAAAAAAAAATCATAAAGTGACTAGAGAGTGAAAGAAGCGCTGACTATGTATTACTAACCATAAAACCAAACAAATAGGGTATTAAAGATTTTTTTTTCCTGAACTGTATTTATTCCTGTTCCAAATGCGTGTTACCTGAAAATACAAAATAATGAGAAAATATTTGTTAACTATATTTTCGCCAGTTATGATCTCTACAGATCTCCTTTAAAAACCTAAATACAAGCAATAAAGTTGGTAGAATAAAGAGAAGAACAAATGCTACTTTGAATTAATTTCTTTCACAGTAAAAATTTGCATCTCAATTAATTCATACCTGTGTTGTAATCTACTCAAAGCTTTTAAAATCACTGAGGCTTTTTCCTTTTACATTTTGTGTTGAAATGCCTTGATTAACTCAGCACTCCACAGTTACTTTACAGAAAAGTCTTCACATTAGTATTGCATAAATAAAAGGCTACCAAAATTGGTATGATAACACCAGTGACATAATACATGCTTTTTACTTATATTTCAAAGCAGAGACTTTAATACATTGAATACGTGCCAGAATTTGTAAAAAACTCTGCATCAGCATGCTTGTATTTCCTCTTCTCTTCCTTTCAGCCTTCAAATGTATGCCTCTATCTACTTTTTGATTGACAATTTTTTTTCATTCTAATGTTAATGTATTACATCTGAGTTGATAGCATAGACATGAAAGAGAAAGATAAGTGATATATCTTAGTACCTTTTCCTGTGAAATTACATTAGCCTTCTGGGAAACTGGATAGGATGAAGCTGCAGATTCAAAGATCATTACACTGCTTATTACCCTTTATATTTATCTTCAGTGCTGCTAAAGCTTTACAGAAAATCTAATTTCTCTGAAGCTGCATTAATGTCAAAATCACCACT
The DNA here is from genome assembly GCA_026283785.1 of Coracopsis vasa. Classification (NCBI taxonomy): domain Eukaryota; kingdom Metazoa; phylum Chordata; class Aves; order Psittaciformes; family Psittacidae; genus Coracopsis; species Coracopsis vasa. Next base: position 8,660 of record JANHGB010007545.1, read on the forward strand.
TTCTGGATGCCAGACTTCATTCCAACTGGCAGATAATGCACAAAAGGATCTAGTATCAATCACACGGAATGATACAAAAGCTAAAGGTTTGGCATATTTGGCAAAGAATTCAACCAATGCTCTACTTCTAAATTACTGCAGAATCTTTGCTCTTCTATTCAGTTCATGTTTTGCTAAGCAGAAAGATGAAGTGTTGAGCAATGGAGTCAAGGTTGTGCTTAATCTTTACTCATTCTGTTATCTCTTGGGAGCTCTTTTATGACTGATATAGTAACTTTTTCAATCTCAGCAATAGTCACTTTAGAGGAAATGGTACAAGGCACGCCTAAAGGAGGGGAAAAAAAAAATAATCCAGCATACATTTGGTTTTGTGGGGACCAGCTTCAATTCCAGTCAAAACAAGAAGAAAATAGAAACTCTCTCTCCCTTCCCACTCCACTTTTTAAAGTGGGAACAACCAACCCCCCCAAAAAACCCTACAATTGCATCAACAGCAAACCAATGTCATTTCACTGATCTATGCCAATAACTGGCTGCTATTAAAATAACAAACTTGAGATTTCAAGTACAAGCAGAAAAAAAAAATTGCATTATATGAAACTGACAAAGCTTATCCATGTTTCATTGGTTTCCATTTCATTCACATGGTTAAATTAAAAATAATCCAGCACACAATCTTTTGGAAAAATTATACTTCCATCTTTATTCTGTTGATACCAGGTAAACACTGATCTTAAGAATCTCTTCTGGCTGGAGTAATACTGAAGTGATGAGTTACATCCTGTGCCAAAACGGGGGATTCCAGCTTTCAATCCAAATAAGAGACACGTAAGCATCACCAGATGCCTTCAACAGAAAGAGTACTACAGAGCGCAAGAGAGAATGATAAAATGGTTTGGGTTAGAAGAAATCTTAAAGATCATCTAATTCCAGCCCTCCTGCCAAGAACAAGGACACCTTTCGGTAGACCAGGTTGCTCAAAGCCCTGTCCAACCAGGCCTTGAACACTTCCAGGGATAGGGTATTGACAACTTCTCTGGGCAACCTGTTCCAGTGCTTCACCACCCTCACAGTAAAGAATTTCTTCCTTATATCCAATCAAAGTCTATTCTCTTTTAGTTCAAAACCATTACCCCTTGTCTTATCACTGCAGGGGCTGATAAAAGTCTCTCTCCACCTTACTTAAAAGCCCCCTTTAGTACTGAAAAGCTGCAATTAGATCTCCCTGAAGCGTTCTCTTCTCCAGAACAATTCCAACTCCAACTCTCTCAGCTTCTCTTCATAGAAGAAAGAGGTGTTTCAGCCCTCTGAACTGTCAATTATATTTGACCTAAATTTTAACCACCTTAACCTGTCTTTTAGCTATCACTCGCATGGTGATAATATGAACCAAACTTGTCGAACCAATCTGTTTTTCTCTATAATGACACTTTAATCATAGAGCTTTAACTTCTGTTATTACTGCTGGAAGTAATCTTCCTTGGAGTAAGAGATACCTTTAAATTTAGTCTGATGAAATTTGACCTATAGTATGAACATGTACATTTGAGCTACTCTAGGCTAACCTTACAATAACTGAAAGAACACCAAGTTATTAAAGAGGATGTAGAGTTTCACTCGTCTATAGTAGGTAGGTGAAACAGTTCAGATGAACAATATGCTTAGGGACATGGTGTGGTGGTGGACTTGGCATTTAGGTTTATGGTTGCACTCAATGATTTTAAGGGTCATTTCCAACCTAAATGATTCTATGGTTCTAGAATTTCCTGCTTCCCTTTATTGAATTCAAGTAAGCTTGGGGCTCTCTAGCTCAGTTCTACATGTCTGCATTTTAGACATTTATAGTTAACCAAATAAATTCTACCCATCATGTCTGTATTTCAAAAAATATTGCAGATGCCTTCTTCATATATATACATATATCTACTACCATTTACATTACATTTGACTTTAGTAGACACTTTTACTTCATTTGCTATTTAATTTGGACATACAGATGAAAAACTTCAGTTACTTAAGAGGAATTTTAAAGGTAATCTGAAACATAGCAAAGTCAGACATAATGCACAATCACTATGTGAAATGCAGAGCAGCAATTAGACAATAGTGGCTTAGAGATCCTCTAACCCCAGTGATTTGCTACTCATGTGTTCCAAATTGGTCAATTCCCCTGGTCCTTCTTAAATAGTAATGTGGCACATGTGTTAAGACAGTGACAAACCTAATCATTACTGATTAATCATTACAGATCACTGTAAACTATCTTCACATTTTAGGTAAATATTCTCAGGTATCTAGAAAGGCAAAAAAACCTTCCAATTCAAGCACGACTACTTATTTCACTCCCTTACTTTAATGCAGCATTTTTCATTAGTTCCACATTTGAGATCTTACATGTGTCTCGTATCAGAAGCAAAGTTCCTTCATTGGTATTGCCCCTAGCACTTTTATATAACTGTAAACTATTAAATATATATATCTACAAATTTCTGTGAAGATTAGTGTAAAATGAAACATAAGTTAAAACTTTGGAATAATTTGACAGGAATTGTAACAGTAGATAAATTTGAATGTCTATTCTGATTTTCTAAATTTGATTTTTTTCTGCCTCTTACTAATGGGAAGCCCTATATCTTGACCGAAAAACAAAACAACCAAAAAAAAAAAAAAACACAAACAAACAAACAAAAAAACAAAACAACCCAAAACACACACACCCAAAGTATTCTAACCGCAGCATTCTTATATGGACAACTAAAACACCAAAAGGGACTGTAAAAGCTGTAAGCAAGAAATGCTTTTGCAATTAATCAATATAAAGCATACATTTTCCCTCAGAGACTGGTGTTATAACTGGAGAACACAGTAATTAAAAAAAAATAATCCACAATGCACAAACACACAGAAAAAAACCCCACATATCCCCAACCTCTACTGACTGCAAGATGGACAGTGGATACAATGCTCAGCAGTTACAAACCATGAAATAGAATGAGTATATAATGAACAGGGCTGCAATCATATAAACAAAACATCAAGAAGTCAGACCAAAGCACTCTAAGTTGTGGAGAAATCCATAGCAGGAAAGCCACCAAAATGCATTACGAAATTCAGAATCAGGCAAAAAATACTGTGACAAAACTAACCTACTTCCTTAAGCTTAAATCTAAAAAAAGGACTAAAAATAACATTAAAAAAAAAAATAGTTCTTTACTAGGAGGAAGTATTCTTTACTACGAGAAGGAATAAATATCAGAAATCAGTGGTGTGTGTTACATTAGAAAATGAAAGCATAATGTTCATTACGAAACAGAATTCTTAATAAATTACACCATTATTCCTGTTCCATCAATTATCTAAGATGAAGTATTCACGAATTATTGAGACGCTACACTCAGGAAATAACTTTTTTTTTTTTTCCCCAACCTAAAAGAGCACAAACAAGATGGGTATTTTGAGACCTGATGCAAATTAGGCCAAGTCAGAGTGGTATAAAATTGGATTTAAATGATTATATTACTACTTAGATTACTATTTGTGTTTGATATCCAAATGATTTATTATACATCTTTAAAAATACACAAATAACAATTAAGTAGAAATACTGCTCATACACTAAAAATCATTGACTTAAAATTTGTATTTTCTTTTGCAACTGCAAGTAAAGCCTGACTGCTTTTATCTTTCAAGTTTGCTAAAGACGTGGGCTGTTTTCTCTAACAAGGTCTATGGGATTTTGATATATAGGCATTAAACAGGTTTTCCAGTAATCCACTTGAATCGTTGCAAGTTGAACTATCCTGAGCTACGGATTTAGCAGCGAACTGTACTATTCTCACCTTTCCAATGACTTTTCCTACCACTGAATGATTATTTTATACCTAAGTACAACAGATTCCCCCAGAAAGAAAAAAAGGAAAGGCAGCTAATAAAAAAGCACAATGAAGCAGTAAAAAATCTACAGTACTTGGCTGTTGTGCATGAAAGGACAGCAATATTTTTCATCATGTAAAAAGGTATGTCAGATAAATTTCATAGGCTTCTCCGCCAAAGGTACACTGAAGGAGGAGACAGATATGGAAAAGATAATGAGCTATCATAACTGGGGGAATTTTAGCCTGAGAAATGTCACAATAACAAGTCTAAATAGATTAAAATTAGTAGGGGCTCCTGGAAGTCATCTAGGCTGCTTAAAGGAGGATTATCTTTCATCCTGGACCAGGCTCCTCAGAGCCACGTCTGGTCCAGTCCTGTCAGTGTCTGGGTAGCTTGTTCCAATCACTAACACTCCCATCTTGTAGAATCTTATCCATCTTGTCCAGTTAAGGCTTTCCCTGTGGCTTTTTTCATCTGCCATTTCACTGTGCATCTTTAAGGAAAGCATGGCTGTCTTCTCTCTAAATGCCTTTAAATGGAAAGACATTAACTAGATGCCTAGCCTTCCTTTCCCCAGTATGAACAAAACCCTGACACCTTGACCTCTCTTCTTTCAGCATGCACTCCTACCCTTAATCATCTTGGCAGCCCTTCAAAGGCTTCTCTAACATGTCAGAATCTCTTCTGCACTAGCAAGTCCAAAAACAGGTCTTGGTGCGTAACAACTAAAATATCAGGGAACCCTTGTGCTAAAGATGTTCAGTCACACAATGGACTGCAGTAGCAATACTGCAACCAGGGGGGTAAAAGGATTTGATTTTTCCCCTCTCCTTAGCACTTGGGAGACCACACCCTGAGTACTGGGTGCAGCAGTGGACTCCTCAGTGCAAGGACAACATTGACACACTTGGGCAAGTATGGTATGGTGAGATGCATGATGGTTGAGGAAAGAATGAGCACCATTTTTCATGCCCTTACAAACAGAAGACTAGGAAAGACCATACTGCCCTCTTTTAATGGGACAAAATAGAGAAGACGCAGCCAGTTCTATCAGAGGTTCACAGAGCCAGATCAAGGGACTACAGATATAAAATGCAACACAGGAAAGTCTAAGTAGTTATAAGGAAAAAAAAATATACCATGAAAGTGGTCAAATACTAGAAGACTGCAGAATTTCAACCCTTAGAAATATTTGAAACTTGGTGCAGCAAAACCTGCAGAGTCTAATCTCACTGGACCTGCTGTGAGCAAAATGTTGGACAAAAGGAACACCCTCCCACCCTAAATAAGTCAATGTTTCAATGTGTGATGCAAATTATAGGAAAAGCTTGTACAAACAAAAGCTAGCAACATTTCTCACAGGCCTGGATATGTATCAAAGCAAAATTTCAAAACAAAGATCAAAAAATACTAGGGAGTTCACTGACTATTTCTTTGCTAATGCCAGGTTACTATCTTCCAAGGCAAATGATTCATCTGTGACAGAAACATGTATGTCATGTCACCTACACCAAGCACTGAAAATGCTCAAGTATTTTCATTAGCTTACTTTCAGATATTAATTCAAAACATTCCATTGAAAAAAAAAAAATACACACACAAAGCCACATACTAAAAACTGATAAATGTAAACTCAATTTCTTGGAAGAACTGGTTACCTTAGTTACCAGACAGTTTAAAACAGTTTCTGTGCTACAGCAAGTATTGAATTTTGTGTTACTATACTTTCTTTCACTTCTGCAATGCAGCGGAAGAAACAAAACTGAAGTACCTTAATGAATCTACAAGCAAAAACTTTTGGGATGTCAGACACTGACATTGGTATCTCTCCACAAACAAAACAAGGGAGATGTGAGTTAGGCAATGGGATCTAATCTGCATAAATATTCAGAATCTGCACCTGAAGTCAAGGGAGCTTTGCTTGAACATACCAAGCTTACATACTGACATCCATTAATAAATATTAATTGTTCCAGATGGAATATTTGGCATTAGTGGATACTTCAGCCTAAAAATCCCACCACTCATACTCTGTCACTTATTATGACAGTAAGAATGAAAACAGGGATATCACCTTCCATGATTCTCTGAAAATAAATTAAGGATTGTGAAGTTTAGAAGTACCAGGAAGATAACTGTTATAGAAAAAAAGGTAGGGCAAAATAAGAATTCTGTCTCTAGAGCATGACTTAATACTTACCAATGACTGAGGAATGGAATCATGCACAGAGCAATGAAAAGAAAATAAAATAATTAGCACATACACTTGGAACTCTGTCCATCCTATAAAATAAAGGAGAAAGTTTCCATGAAAACATTACATACTTACAGAATTACAAATTATACATAAACACAAGCAAAAGAGATGCGATATAAGGTAATACAGCTAGTCTTATTTCTGATATTTTCTAATTCTAAAATCCTTAATTATACTATTTTTGTTACCAGAGTGGTTAAAAAGTTTCTATTACACTCTTCCATTTTACTAATACCATTTATCTAGCAAAATACCTTCCACAACATGGCAGTTCAGCAACACCTACTTTGCTTAACTTTTAGCACTGATTCTCTACTACCTGGGACCTGTTTTTATTGCAAGAACCTCCAAATAATTAAGATACAGACTGTAGGCAGAACATGCATTAATACTGCCTCTCATTTTCTCAGAATTGCAGACTAATATTATCCTACTGCCTTTCAATCTTTTTCACAGTTTGAAGTAATACTAATTAAAAGCTGGCACATGCTTTATTCACAAATATTTAAGGATTCAGATCAAATGCTTTGAAATCTTACCAGATGAAAAATTTAGTATTTCTCTGCAGTATCTTCTACAAACCTGCAAGCAGCAGATTATCTCCTTTACTATTTTCTATGTAGCTTTCTTATAAATTACGTTATTTGAGGAATCATCTATAGGTGGCTCAAGTAAACATTTAAAATTTTATTTAAATACTGATGTCTTTAAAACATACTTTTACTTTCCAACTGAACTTGTTAAAATTTTTAGATTAATCAAGATATTTATATTTTCTATAAAATTAGTTTAGAAGCAAAGGAAATTATTTCTATAAACCAGTTCTATAATCTATTTCTAATTCTAAACTAGTATCTAGAAACTGTTTCAATAAATTGAATTTCTTTAACTGTTTCTATAAGCTGCATTAGAATACATATTGTTTATACAACAAAATATATCCTTCAATAATGCTTTAAGAAATTATGTTCCTAAAATATGTATTTATTACAGACTCTTATAAGTTAAAATAAGTTCTCTGTTATGGACAATTTCATTACTGAAAAAAATAAAATTCTTAAAACATACTGTAGCCTTTGCATGTTGTTTCGGTGGTTTTTTCCTAAACCTTTAAAAACAACAGAAGCGTGTCTGAGCAAAACAAGGCTGTGAGTATCTCTACAGTAGATACAAAGACGTACTAAAATCTCTCACAGGAAATAATTGCCAAAATAGGTAAGAGGTACAAAAGGAAAATAAGACTTTTTTAAAAATAATTTTAATCTAATCTGCAGAAATATCAGAACCATAATTATGGCGTTAGCAAATAGTATTAAAAAAGACAAGAATTAAAGTTGCTTGACTGTCTTAATGATGCTTCATCCAAATATATTCAAATGTCACATTTAATCATAATATTTAATTTTCCTTAATACTCAGCCTGACATCTCTCTAAAACCTCTTTATCCTATGTTACTAATACCGTATCAACCCATCTTTCATTATCATACAGTTAACACTATGAAGATACACAAGCCCATCACTCACAGATGTAAGCTTCAGGTCAACAGTACAAGTACCAAAACATAACAGGTTACTTTATGTAATCCAAATTATTTCCAGAGTTTTTCCTTTTCAAATTTTAATTATTATTTCCAAGTTCTACCAAATAGAATCTGGATATTTTTAATGTGAAACTGTACTTATACTGCTCAAATCTTGGTTCTGAAACCTGGGGGTCAGGGCTGCTGGGAGAAAAGGGAAATAAGGTGGAGAGAAAATGGGAATATAAACCTTTATAGAAAAATAAATGGCCTAAGCCTGTACTTGTAGTTGCAAACCTGAAACAAGTGGTAGTTAACCCAGTAATGTTTGGGGATCACCATTTCAGATCCTGAAGCCAGAAATCTCTTGCGGTTCATTCAATGCCATATAATATATATATATATATATATATAGTTTAAAGTATCTGTCCATTCAACAGTGTAATAAATAAGATCCAAAGTGCCACGAGGGGCTATCTAGAAAACATTGCTTCTTCACCGATATTTCAGAGGTTGTGAAGCAAGAAACGGAAGTTTATGCATGATAACTAGTAATGTGTCCACTGATGTAATAAGCTATCTGAATTCTAATACATGGTGCCACTGTGGGAATATTAGACAGACACTATGCAGATAAACATTTGGCTGAAGAGTACATTTAGAAGTTAATAACTCACAGCAGTTTCTAGAGAACTACATTGAGGTCACTCACAACTGTATAAAATAATTATACAATCCGCACAATCACTTTTGTTTCCAATATTAACATTCAAAAATTACACCCCTTTTTGCCCTGAGTTGAATGCCCAGAATTACATTACACCGGCAAGGTACAGATTATAGAATTTAGCCTGACTCAAATTTTTAGAAACCCTCTCTTCTAGATGTGCTTTCTTTCAAAAGATCTAAATCACAGAATTATAGAACTACTGAATGGTTTGGGCTGGATGCGACATTAAAGCTTATCTAGTTCCAAACCCCCCTGCCACAGGCAGGGACACCTTCCACTTGACCAGGTTGCTCCAATCCCCATCTAACCTGGCCTTGAACACTGCACCAGGGTTGGGGCAGCCATAACTTCTCCAGGCAACCTGTGTCAGTTTTTCACCACCCTCACAGTGACAAATTTTTTTCCTGATGTCTAAACTAAATCTCCCTTCTGTCAGTTTTGAAGCCATTCCCCCTTTGCCCTGTCACTACATGCCTTTGTAAAAAGTCCCTCTTTAGCTTTCTTGTAGGTCCTCTTAGGTACTGGAAGGCTTTTGTAACTTGACTAAATACTTCCTAAAAGATCATTTGTTTTACTGAAGGTCCACAGAACCCTATGAACTCAAAAGACAATTAGTTTATTGGTTAATTTATTAACCACTGAATGAAAACTCTAATTTCAGGTGCCTTAAGTACACATTTTGTTATTTACAGAAATCTTGCAGAATAATATTAGTATGCATTCTCTGAAGAAAGAGGGTATCATAGAGCCTCGAAATTAAAAGAAAATCTCATAGAAAATTAATGAACTAGCTGGATTTCAATTCCCATGCATGATAAAGCAGGTGCAATTTGCTATTCATGACAATTTACTTTTAGATCAAATACAAAATCCTTTTGATTCTACTTGTAAACAAATAATAAACGAACAGCACATTCTCACAATTCCTAATTAAAAAAAAAAAAGAATTGATTTTTAGGATTTTCTGGCCAAGAAAACATTTGCTAAGCAAAATTTTTAAGTCAGCCAAACAGAACTGTAATGAGGTAGGTGAGGAAGATAAATCTCTGCAGTCTGTTACTGTACTTCTTTAATGTTTCAGAATTAGTCTGCAAACCCAAAAAGTTGAAAAAAAAAAAATAAAATAAATGTGGATTTCTTTTTCAGCACTGCTCACACTTCTGACTCCAAGATCATATGTGTGACTTTCAGAGAAATGTTGAAATAATTCGGTGATGTCTATTTCTGAAGAATATGACTTATGATTGCAACATGCTAAAAAAGATATGAGTAAACAACAATTTCTGTGTCATTTATTGTCAGAAAGGAATACTTACACAGTGAAACTTACTGCTGCCATCTGAACATGTTAATACGCAGCACGTTTAGGTAATTTTGAGCTGTTCTCCTACTTAAAACTGGCTTGCTTTTTTATTTGCTTGCTTTTTAAATCCCTTCAAAGAGTGTGTCCAATAACAAAGTTTTTGACTTTGAAGAAAGACTGAAAGGCTGCTTCAAATTTTTAGGCCAACAGTAGTGACCATCCATTAAAACAACATGTAATTACTAGTATTTTTTGGTAGTGAAAATAAGTGCTTTGGCCATCAACACACTGGCAGTAAGACATAATGAATACTGTTCTTCAGCAACAAAACCAAACCAGAACAAAAAAGTGTCTCTCTAAGAATGCCAGTCATTCATGGGAAGTAACAGAAAGGCTTACAACTAGAGATGAATTCTTTAATTCCTGCTCCTGCAACCAGACTGCCACGTTAGGTGTATCTTTTAAATAAAAAAAAAAAAAAAAAGTTCAAAGAGTCACAGAATGGTTATGGTTGGAATGGATGTTAAAGATCATCTAGCTCCAACCCTCATGCCACAGGGAAGGACACCTTCCACTAGATCAGGTTACTCAAAGCCCTATCCAATCTGGCCTTGAACACTTCCACAGTAAGAAAGTCTCTCTTCAGATTTCTTGTAGGCGCCTTTAGGTGTTAGAAGACTGTTTTAAGGTTTCCCCTGAGCCTTCTCTTCTCCAGACTGAACAAGCCCAACTCTCTCAGCCTGTCTTCACAGGAGAGTTGCTCCATCCTTCTGATCATCTTTGTGGCCCTCCTCTGGACTTGTTCAAGCAGGTCCACATCCTTTTTGTGTTGGGGGCCTCTGAGCTGACTGCAGTACTCCAGGTGGGGTCTCATGAGAACAGAGTAGAGGGGGAGAATAACCTCCCTCGACCTTCTGGTCACGCTCCTTTTGATGCAGCCCAGGATATCGTTTGCTTTACATGCTCCAAGCCCACACTGCCTGCTCATGTTGAGTTTCTCGTCAACGAATACCCCTAAGTCCTTCTCCTCAGGGCTGCTATCAATCCATTCCCCACCCAGACTGTAGCTGTGCTTGGGATTGCCCCAGCCCAGAAGTAGGACCTTGCATTTGGTTGTGTTGATTTTCAGGAGGTTTGCACTGGCCCATCTCTCAAGCCTGTCAAGCCATCCCTTGATGCCGCCTTGTATGGATGCCATCTCTCAAGCTTGTATGGCATCCCTTCCCTCCAGGGTTTTATCCCATGGCACTTCACCAAGCAGATCCCTCAAGAGGCCAAAGTCCTCTCTCCTGAAGTCCAGTGTAGCGAGCTTGCACAATCCTCCTCAAGGCCATAAAGATCTCCAACTCCAACATTTCATGGTCACTGCAGACCAGGCTCCCCCTCAAGCCTCATATTCCCCACTAGCCCCTCCCTGTTGGTGGAGACAATGTCCAGCGTAGCCACCTTCCTCATTGGTTCCTCTGTAACTTGGAGAAGAAAGTTATCATCAATGCATTCCGGGAATCTCCTGGATTGCTTGTGCACTGCTGTGTTGTCCCTCCCAACAGATACCACGGTGGCTGAAGACCCCTGTGAGGACCAGGGCTTGTGAACATGAGGCCACACCTATCTGTCTATAGAAGGCCCCATCCACTTGGTCTTTCTGGTCAGGTGGCCTGTAACAGACCTCCACTATAATCTCCCCTGTCCCTGCCCTCTCTTTCATCCTGATCTATAAGGTCTCAGTCAGCTCCTCATCCATTCCCAGGTGGAGCTCTGTGCACTCCAGCTGGTCATTGCCATAGAGAGGGACAACCCCTCCTCATCTCCCTAGCCTGTCTTTCCTGAAGAATCTGTATCTGTCTGTTCCAACACTCCAGTCACAGGAGGCGCTCCACCACATCTCCATGATGCCAAGTGGTCATAGCCCTTCAGGCATGTGCATACGTCTAACTTCTCTTGCTTGTTCTCCATGCTACATGCATTGGCAGACAGGCATTTTAGTTGGGCTCCTGACAATGCCGGGAAGTCCTTCGCGCTGCTCATCACGTGTTCCCTTGCTGACTTGTGATCCGCCTCCAGGCTCTGGGCATCTCTTACTAGCACCAGCATCAGACTGGTAGGAATGGGATGGATCAAGGTTCCTTTCCGCTGGCAATTTTAGTTTAAAGCCTTCATCTGCTTGGCAAGCCTATGACTGAAGATGCTCTTCCCTTTCTCTGTGAGGTGGACCCTATCAGTCCCCAGCAGACCAGGTTTCTCAAATAATGAATAATAAATTAAGAAATACTGCATAAATACTCTACCATACCAGACGGCCTCCTCCATAAAGTAAAATACTGATCTATTCTTAATTTTGTATCTGTGTTCCATAGAAGGGCATCACAAGTATTAAGGACAGAAGCATTACCACAAAAAATTACTCAAATTGTAGGATCTTTCCACCTCTAACAAGTTTCTTTCAATAGATGGCAGCTCTAATATTCTGTCACTGAAGGCCAAATGAAAATCACAAGACTTGCAGCTCCCTTGCAAGTTTCTAATATAAAAGGGAAACCAGAAATCTTCCAACATGCATAGGCCACATTCAAAGTACTTGAGTTATAAATTACTGTTTTTTACAGCATAAATTAAACATTTTTTCACTTGCCTTGCTCATTTTCCTAAAATTGTCCTAAGGAATCAAAACTGAATGCTCAGTTTCAGATTGTGCCTTCACTTTCTAGTGGTTGTATTTGTCAAGTATCACAGAATTGAAAAATACATCATCTATTGTACACGTTAATCCTAATCCTATATTTAAATACAGAGTTTGTATATTAAGAAGTCAGGCATAAGTAAGGAGAGATTAAAAACCAAAGGCAAGTTGAGAGGACAAACCGACTGCCTGAAACCCAGGATATGATAATTAAATTTCTAGATTGGTGGAAGGGTTCAAGGTTCAGGGAGGCTTGATGAGTCACTGAGGAAAAATAAAAAATTAACAGCAGCATCCTAATGCAGGATAACAGCCTGTCTAAAGAAGACTAATGCATGAAAATGCCTTCAAAACCAGGTACAGCCAATAAGAGCCAAAGCTCAAGAGAAACTAGCATCAGCTGCTTTGCATCTGGAAACTGACAGGAACATGAAGAGATAGGCTTTAGTTACTCTATCAGCCTTTAGCAGAAAGGTACACTAAGATAGGTTCTGTATCTTACTCCCTGTCCCTGAAATCTCAGACCAGAAAAAAAAAGTACTAACTGACACTCCCACGTAACAGGCTACTTATAACTACAAGGTAACTCATGGCTGACCATCGTTAGGAGGATGACATAAGGCTACAGGGATCAGGAAACATAAATGAATGCAAGAAACATAAATCTGAATCACCAAAAAGGAATGATACTGAAACCTGCCAGTAATACCAACTTAGGTTACACATCATGATGCAAGAAGGTCCAAAAGCAGTGGTAAAGCTTTAGGGAAGAAAGCAAAATGGCTACTTCTAACTGATGCTGATCACGGTGTCTAGCTTGCCAGGAAGAAGTGCTCATAAAAGCCAAACAGTAATTTTTAAAGCAGCAATACTGCAAAAATAATCCAGGAAAAATGTTCCACCCTTTGAAGAAGCAGGAGAGTATACCTTTCAACTGAAATAAGGATTTACTTGGGCTTTTGCACTCAGCATTTTAATTAACTTTAATTTTTAATGTTTAAATGATTTTAAATGAGAAGACATGACTTTTGTACGGTTGGTTCCTTAGGCCTTTCCTCGCATGATGATCTGAGTCTTTGCTTCTAAATCCCAGCCAGACTATCTGCAATCCACTAGCCACTACACTAAAGCTTGCATGAGAGATTTGGCCCATAGTGAATACTGCTGGTTAAAGCTGATTCAGAAAGAAAGAAAGAAAAATAAGAAAAAATAATAATAAAAAAAAATTAACACACCCCCCCACAAATAAACAAACAAACAAAACCTGACAACCACAAACAAGTATAGTTTGGAGGTGACAGTGCTTAAAATATGACTTTCCTTCTACATTCATTAAACCCACGCAGAATACATATGGACTTGTTCATGCAGAGACATATGCACACTTGGGGATTCTGAACAGAGGTCCTCTGTTCCCTTACTTCACCACATTACAGTATCTTTACCTGTCTATCAAGGCACAGGAGAGATACGTGAAAGGAACAGGTGCTGTGATAGAGATACTACGACAGATTCAATGAAACTTAACTTTTTAATACTAGAATTTTTATTTTATAACCCATTAAGTAAACCAAAACATTCTAAAGTAGGAAGTCATCCTTCTGAAAAATAAGACTCAATATGTTTAGACAGTTTCTTCTACATAAAATGTACAAGCCTAAGTGAAGTCAAACACTCCTTATGTTTTTACTGGCTTGTTATCACACAACCACTTTGAAGGTATCTAACAAAAACAGAACTCTGAATCTTTCTGTGATAGACAGCACTTCAGAAAGTGCATCTTTAATAAAGGTAGCTACATGTATTTCAGTATAGAAAATAACTTGCGTACAATATACTGTTTTCCTGCAAATGCTTACTCAAATTCATGATTTGGTAACAAAAAATCTTCCCCTACCTCTCCTCCTTTGACACATGAATAGAATGCATTATGCCCAATTTAAAACTGCAGTCAAAAAGCAATCAGACTGGCACAGTTAATAACACGAGCTTCTCCCAGTGCATCATTATAGACTAAATAGGAAATTGCATTTTCCTAAATATGAAATCTGCCATTGTTACTCCATGTAAGCTATTCTTCAACTGGGTTTAAGGAAGAGATAATCCTCAGCTTGCATGTGGTTTTTGCATGCATCTGGATATGTAGCTATCTAATGCACGTGGTTCAGATCTATTATTGCAATAACCTTTATTTCCCTTATGAAACCATGAATGCAAACCTGAGACAAAACAGTACCAAATGGGGTTCCTCTGCTGTCTGGAAGAATATTTTCACTAAGAGGCAGCTGATAGCAACTAAAGAGTCAGTATATTTGTTTTTAAGGTAAAATCATTTAGCCTAAGCTTCTTTCGGCAACCATCATGAAGAAACAAACCCCACTTTCCCACAAAGATAAAAATTATACTCAGTGTTCATTTCATACTAATCAAAGGTGAAAACAAGCTGAAACAGAGACAGTCTGCCACATTTAGGACAAGCAAACATTTCAGGATGACATACACATCTGAAATATTATGCAACAATATTCTGTCACATGCATTGCTAGTTTTGAGTATTTCCTACCATACCAGCACTTAAATCCAAACCAGAAGATTTCAGCATTGCATTTCATTACACTAAATTCTTATCCAAATTCTATATGAAGCTGGAAAGCATCCTGAAATAGTATACACAAAAATTTGGCTCTAAAGGTATATTTATTTTCTTCCCATGTAAAATTGGCTAAGCTACAAATTTAGCTATATAACTGTTTTAACAATTAAGTCTGAATATTTCGAGGTTACATTCAAGTTGGCATACCCCAACAGAAAGCTCTACAGTTTCAACCTTATCATCAGTGCTGCTTTATTTCCAGTGCCTGACACTCCCAGCATTAAGATGTGTCCTCTCACTCTCAAAGGCCTCTCTGGAGAGGTTCAAGTTCGCTATGCTGAATACTTACAAACCAAACACAGGCCTTCAAACTCTACTAGGGAGAAAAAAAAAAAAAGTCATAAAAAGCTTTTGTGGATGAGCAGTGTTTCAAACATGGTTTTAAATGGCCACCTTATCATCACTGGTACTTTCCAAACCTCACTGGAGGTAAAACAGGACATTGGACTAAAGTTGTATTGACATAGAATCCACTTCATCATTTTCAAAGGTTAAAGTAAAGCAAACCAGACAACTTTAGTAATAAATGTCAAAAAAATCACAGCAGTTCTAGGATTAGTTAGTTAACTGTTTGTTCTCTTCTGTTACAACCTGTCATAAGACTGCTATCAGATATTGTTGCCCTCTTCAGACTTTGGATTCTGGGCCAGGACTGCCTCGTGCAATCTCTCTTCCCTTCTTCCATTCCCCCCACCCTGCCCAACAGAAAAACAGTGAATGCTTAAAGTAACTACCATCTTAATGAGGAAAGAATATCAGGCTGCAAGAAAGTGGCTAAATTACAGAGGCTGTATGCAAAAAATCCTGGATAGCAACACCTTTATCTAAATGGGGGAATTTTTCTACAGAAAGAATGGTATTTTTGACAAAAATAGCATTTTTGTCTATGTCCTCAAGCAAATGGAAATCAATGTTATGATAGAAGCTTTCTGTCAAGGTGATCATGCACAGTAATGGAATGACAAATTCTTCAATTTAGAATAGACTTCCATTATATAACTACTGTAAAAGAAGTTATAATTAAAATCTGCACACATAACCACATTGAACCTTATCATATTAAGGTACTGACATCTACTCTACACTAATCTTTAAAACGAAGATATAACAATTCACAGTTCTCACTATACTGATATTCAGTTTTCCTCAATTGTCTTCATAGGTCTCTTTCCATTTGTCTTTTGTAGCTATTCTGAAGCTATTTCCTCACAAGTTTTAAGAGTGAAAAATAGAATTTTACCATAACAAAGATTAATTTTCTAAGTTATGAATACCCATTTACAGCCCTGTAAACTACAAGGTAAGTTCCCAATTTCACATACTTCTATATGTAAAAACAGCATGACCTTAAAATTGCTGCAAAATGTTAAGAAAATCCCTGAGACTTGAGTTTAATGCATCACCTTTTTGTTTCCAAGCAGTCTGGCTAGTGCAATCTTTTTCAAACCATTAGTTATCTCTTCAGTGTCTTTTTTATCCTGCTACTTGTTTTCAGCTGTGTTCAGTATTGACTTCTCCATAAAACCACACTTACTATTTTTTGGCTAATGAAACCATCAGCAAACAAAATGAGCTACAGAGAAATTAATCTAAATAGACAATTCAGTATCTGTGCCAACTGTTTCTGTTATTTGCCAACTCCTTTATTTAGACCATTGCAAGGGAAGAGTAACATATCTGGTTGACAGGAACTTCTAAAGAACTTCATGTCCGAATAAAATCTGATGCATCTTACTACATTTTTAAAAACATTTTCTCAAGGAAACATTTGAATCATCAGTAAGTTTTTATTTATAATATAGCTTTGAATCATTTTCAAATAGCACTGCTGCTAACTAAGAGTTGAAAGTTTGGGCTTTTTTCCATACTGTCTATGGCTTTTACATCAAAATGGCACAGATTTTTATGTCTTGGATTTTTTTAATCATTACTATAAAGAAGTGTTTACTTCAATTATTAGGTAAAAAAATCCATCAATTTCTCCTGCTACAATTACAAAATTCAGTGCTATCTCTGGCACACCTCACATTCCCCCTAGAAATCCCCAACCAACCAAAAAGAAAAAAAGCAACCAAAACCTCAAAAAAACAAAACTAACCCCCCCCAACATAATCCGTTTGGAGTGGGGTGGGGGAATTAAAAACAAAAAACAAACACATACACAACTGTAGGACTTGTACTGTTCACTGATTAACAACAGCTTTCTTTGCAAAAAGAATACTATTTTATCCTATTAAACTTAACCACATACTACTGGACTTAGTCTACTAACTTTCAAGAGGCAAATTCTAAACATGCACTTACTTTATTTCAAAACAATACTCTCCCTTTACCTGTGTAACTTAAAACTGATCTATAGCTTCACTTCCATGAGTGATTTGTTTGGGTCCCTAAAATAATAAAAGGTACAGAAGTGGGATACAAAAATGACCTACCAGGTAAATACTCTCCTCAGAAATCTGATGAGTTTAGTGGATCATAAACATGAAAAATTACGTAGGTCTGTAGCTTCTAAATGGGAAAGTTTGTTAGCTTGTTGTAAGCCTCCTTTCAAATCCCCATTATAGGAGGGAACTGTATTTTCATAACAGACTTAAGAATGCAAGCAAAAATTATTCTTTAGTGCAAAGACTTGTAAATCTTAACAACTGAATTCACCAGGTTTATTTCCTCATTATCCAATTAACCAAAAATATACATCCCCATATGGCAAGTATGGATCATTCACGTACTAATAGAAGCACTGTCAGTTCACAAAATTGTAACCTTGATATTGTTAAGCCTAGCTTTTTCTATACTAATTTCAAAAAAATTACAGCTATACTAATGTACAGATAATACACTGGCATGCAGGAGTATGGAAAAGATTTTATGAACTAGTAGATGCTTCAGACAGGTAGATATGTAAGTCAGGAAGTTTTTTTTATTTTGCACTATGAAAGCATATTTGGATTAGTGCTTTAATAATTTAAGAAAAATGCAAATTTGGATTAGAAGACACAATACAAGTAAATCTCAGAGTACCTGAATATATTTTCTTCCCATTCAAGTCCTCTGACATTTTTTCCTGCACATGTAAAATAATTTCCACAGGAAGTCACAACAGAACCACAGACTTACATTTCTTTTACTTAATCATAACAAAATACGAGGCATGACTCAAACTCATAACAGGATACCTATGTTTAGCCGTGAGTGTGTGTCCTGAATTCATTCTTCTCTCACTTTTCAGTGTGACAGACATAAATAATAGGGTATTAAAGGCAAGTTCCTAAAATAGATAGAGATTCGCTATGGTATCTCTAAAAGCTCTGACCTGCACTATTCAACAATACACTTGAGGAGGAAAATTTGTATTTATTTGTTTATAATTATTTGTTTACAATTACCATGTTATTAACATTTATGGAGAGTCTTTTGCAGAATTTTATTACCTTGGGTATCATCAGAGTGGTGAATCTCTGGCCACTATGACAGTATTAGAGCTCACAAGCAGTGCGCACTATCTATCCCCTTACAAATCAGACTGTGTTAGCAGATCAAGACATGCCATGGAAATGTGTCAGCTTGTCTTGGATAGACCCCTTACACTGGTGGAAAACACCGATACATAAAGTGATATCCGAATATAAGGTGGTTTAAGTGCAAGTTAAGGAAGCAAACATTGTCTCAAAATAATTTCTCTGTATAGGGCATTTTAAAACTTCCAGCACAGGTTGTCTATTCTATCCAAATAAAAGCACACAGCAATATGGAATGTTGTAGTATTTCTTCTGGGAAACCAGAATAGGGTTTTTTGTCTTTTCTCATATGAAAGAATAAAGTCCAAACAAAACATTAGCAATTTTATTTGTGTGCCACTGCAAGATCTTTTCAAGGAGTGATCTGTAATTCAGGCAATATATGAAATTGCATTAGGCAGTGTTAGGTTTATGGTTGGGCTCTATGATCTTAAGGATCTTTTCTAACCTAAATGATTCTATGATTCCACTCATACTGTATCAGAGGGAAAAGTCCATCTAACCTAGTGTCCTGTGTCTCTGTTAACATCCAGATGACAATGAGCAGAAAAAGAACTTAGGAACAGGGAAAATACAGACCAGTACTCTCATCAGTAAATTCTTCTTAATCTCAGTAATTTGTGCTAATAAGAAATATCTGAATAGGAGAATAAATCTAGGAACATGCGTGATGACACCTTTCTCCTTTTTAATAACCTGTTCATATTCTTGACCTCATCGTTACTTCACTAAAAAAAAAAATTAATATTTACAAAGTAACTAGAAATTCCTAATGGCATACAAAATAATCTAATCTTTCACAGGGATGAGATTCCTTGATATAATGAACTTGCCTTTATGACCACTTTGCTTCAAACATCTTTAAAGCTACTGAAAAGAGAATGAACTGAGTGCCCTAGCGATTTTGCTACTAGCACAGTCTTTGATTCTCGTCTCCAACACTTCTGTTATGATAGGAATATGCTTAAAAAAAAGCGGACACTATGTCAGGTGTCCTGGAAAACACTGATCCTGAAAAACGGAAGATCAGAATAACACAGAGTTTGAGTGGTTGAAGCTTTTGAAGATCTGGATTCTTGAACTCTTGCTATTCTGAATACTGAAGGCTACCATTTATTTTAAACTGTGAGACTCACTCAAGTTGACTCCAGGCATAATCTTTACTAAAGATTTAACATATGACGCATGCAAAAGAAACAAATCACTGCATCTTGCCTTCCTTACAGGTGTAATTGTCAGCAAAAGACATGACCTTTTAGGAATAAAAACACTTGCAAGATCTGTTTTCTAGGCTCCATCCAAGAGCCAGAGCAGGGCAAGAAGAACTCAATTGGGAACAAAGTCACCTAATACAGAGAAAGTAGATAACACAGGAAAACATTAGATGGCACTATAGAGTAAATAATTAATGATCTATTGTCAATACAGAACGCAATAGGAGAAGGATGTGTGTCTGAAAGAGATGCACAGGATTTAAACAACCATCCTTCTAGACATTATTGTTAGCAACAATAAAATGCGCTCCTTGAGGAAAGGGAAAAAAAACCCACCATATTATCTTTCATGGCTTCCTTCCAGCTAGAGCGGCATCTTCTATCAGCTTTCAAATATTTGGTCATTTAAAAAACTGTGTATCATGTCATTGCACACGAAATCTTTTATGCAAGACAGACTTAATACAAAGTGACAGATATCATACACACAACACACTGGAATACATTACAACTTCAATGGAAATTTATCAAAGAAGGGACTCTGCAAATGTTTTAATCCTTCAGTAAATATAATTGACAGAAAATTATGAATTATTATTGACTATAGAGAAGGCTTACGTTTCATAGATTCTTAAATTAAACTTTTCAATTAAGCTTTGTATTTGCAAATGAGACCGACAGATCATCATCCCCCCCTCATTCACACTCAGTTGTAAAAGACCTAATTTGTAGGTGAAAGATAAAATAAGAAGTTGCTATTGAAGACAAAACTGTAACAATTAAATGCAAGAATATATGGAAGAGGCACTGAGATATTCTACAGCTCTTTGAAAGAGATTGAGTGTGGTCATTTAACCTGCAATTTCAGAAAGAGTGACCTAGCAGCCAGAGTTCATAATTCTCTTATATGCTCAAGAATCCTGCTTGCAATTAGGAACCATAAGAGAAATTTTCCTGCAGTTTTTCCTAATGCGGAATTTCACTGGGAAAATCTTATGTGTCTTTCTCAAGAGCATTTATGCCTTTCCAAATACTTCTATGACATCTTACATGAAGGTTTTTAAGCAGAACATTAGGTGTTCATACTGAAGGCACAATGCCAAGAAAATATAAAATCGAGTAATCAGGAACCATTCATCCCACAGCCTTGTCTATATATTATCTTGTAAAATGTTGCGGTTTTTAACTCATCCTTTGAGTATTGAGCATTTTTTTGCACTATAGTTTGTGTCATTACATCTAATTACATAATCAGTGTGAATTCAAGTAGCCACTAAATGAGAATATCTAATTACCTGTGATTTATTGAGCTGCAAATTATGACAGACTCTAGATGAGAAACAGCCTCAGCAATGCATCTGAAAAATTACTCTTCTTTTCTGAAACTAGAAAAAAGTAGTCTGAAAATAAGGTAGTTGTGAAGTAGTAGTGCAGTAGTGAAGATGCAGAAAGAAATTAGATTTCTGTAATAGAAGAAAGTTAGGTAGATGTACAAGGCAGGAGACAAGGACAACTTTCCCTCCATGGCCTATATAGACTTCTGTCGAGAAAAAGCAAACCTAAAAAAAATTACACCAAAAAAAAAAAAAAAAAAAAAAAAAAAAAAAACCACAAAAAAACAAACAAAAAAAACAAAGAAAGAAAAAAACAAAACAAAAAAAACCCAAAAAAACCCAAACCCCCTCCCCCCCAAAAAAAACCCCTCTAAAATCCTAAATAAATTGAATGAAGAACGAGAGCCCTGTAGATCTGAGGCATATACCATTACAAACTTTATCATTACTCTTTCATAACGCCTGTTTGTCCCCATCCTTTCAAAACCAGTTTCCTGTCCACTTCTGTTTTTCAAACAGAATGAAAAAACCCACCATAACCCTTTTTTTTTAATACAAGCATGAATATAATCTTTATGCCTTATACAAATATTTTTAAATATATATCTGATGAAAAATTGCCAGAGTTCTTCCACACAAGGACAAAATATCTGTATGTTTTGAGAAGTAGTGTTTTCATCCATAGAAATATAATGTAAGAACTGAAGAAGATTATTCGCTGTGGGCTGTGAATCTCAAGAGAAATTTGAGTTTGAGTGCAGCAGTCCTTAAAGACTCAGTCTTAAAAATTTCTGAAGAATGAGTTCATCACATATTTCTGTACATTAAGTCACAGTGTTTCATTTCTGTTATATACAGTCTTTCCAAAAGATAAAAATAAATGAGCTGGAAGATCAGATTTCACAAATATATATTTTGTTCCTGTTTCTTATGACATGACATACTCTTTAAGATTAGCTTATATAAGGTTGACTAAGTATGGTATGCAGTGCCATGGATTTTATTCCACTTTATAAAACAAGCCTTTTATGATAATTAGAATAGTCTACCTTCCTTGAAAAGTTTTCAAAACAATGACACAGTTGGCAACTTCACTTGTTAGATTCAAAAATCAATCACATTTTTTTCAGACTGCTTTTACCTATATCTCAATGCTCTTTGTCTTCTGCTTACACTGCTTACAACTCCAGTCAATCCCTTTCCTTGTTCTCAATTTCGTAACTGTGACAATCAGCCATCAAATTGTCATATTTAGCAGTCAGTCCAAAATAAACATTAATTCACAATAATGATCTGAAGACAAACAATTCTAGTTATTCCTAATAGGTTTGTATAATCCATTCTTATCCAGAAGAAGAACAGAGCTAGTTTTCCTTATATTGGATCATTGAACGTACAGTTACCTACATTTCAACAATTCTGAAAACAAACAAACAAAAAGTACAATTTCCCCACACTTAAATGTATACTGAGTCATTTAGCTTCCATAACATGATATAGTCATAGAATCATTTAGGTTGGAAAAGATCCACTCTTTTAAACTATTCATAACAAGATTATACACTGTCAGCCTGGATTTGAAGGAAGAATTGACATCTAAAACTGCATGTTCTTGAGAACAAATGAACAGCCATTATTACAGAGAAACCAAGTTTCCTTCTTAATTTAAGCGTAAATTGGCTATACCTAAATTTAGGTCCCTTATACCAAATAATTTGTTATTACTATATTCAGTCTAGTTCAATAAAATCTCTTGGCAACACAGTTTTCTGGTTATTGTTAACATCACACCCCCAAAAGCCTTCAAAATGTATCTGCTCAGGAGTTTTATAAAACATTAAAACACCAGATTATAAAAATCTATCACATTATTAGACACAGTAAGAGGAGATTCTCTGAAAAACCTTTCAAAAAAGGTTTTTGAAGTGTCACAAATACCGCTTTTGCTGCTCTTTGTAACTCCTACAAAACCAGACTGACATCCCCTTCTCTGTAATGTCCGGCCTCTCAAAAGCTGCCTGTTACTCCCCAGCCTTATCTTTATCTCAAATTCACATTTACTTACTTTCCTACAGACTACAGCAGAACTTCCAAGCACCAAACGTTTGTAAGGGTAGAATTATGATCCCTCTCACTCACCAATCTCACTGTACTACTTGACAACTTGTTTTGTTCAGTATCCTTTCTTCTGCCTACCATGTCTTCTTTATACAGCACCACAAAATGCCTCTGGCTTGCTGAGACTGAGCTCATTGTTCCTCCTCAGAAAGCTCTATCCTAACATTAATATGTCTAAATAGAAATAATGTTTAGGTGAAAGAATTCAAAGGCAGACAAAATGACTAATTCAATCCAAACTGTCCCCCTTCCCCTGCAAAAGGTGATAATAATTCAAGTTAAACTGAAGAAAGCACCCATTTCTCCAGAGCTTCTGGAAATGAATTGCCATACAACTTCACATGCTATTTCAATGTGATTTTTTAAAGTTTTTTATACATTTTACTCCACCTGACTTTCCCTGTAAGACAAAAATGTATTCAGCTTCCTTACACTCGTATCTAGCTCCCACAGCCTTTTCATCTTTCCAAGCATTCCCTCACTTTCCAAATATTACTTTACCTTCCTCATTATAATTTTTCCTTATGTTTGTCAATGTCAGTAGGCAGGTAACTGCAGTTGCTTTGGATTTTATTTTAAACACATCTATGATCTGTTATTTAACCTTAGGTGTCATGTTTACATGCCTAAATCAAGCATTTAAATTCCTTCTGTTATCTTCAGTTAATTTTTTTTTTTGCCATTTTTTAGAAGAAGTCTACTACAAACAACCTTTACCTATTACTGGCAACATTAAATGTACTCCTGTTCAAAGTACTGGAATAAATTTAATACGAAGTATGACTCTTTCATCATTAACACCAAATATTTTAAAAAATCAAGAACTCCACATAAAAAGTAAATTGTGCCCTAACTTAAAGCATTCTGTTAACTGCTATCCATGAAATATGCATTAGTTCAATAGCTGTAATAGTTGTATAAGTATCAGCATTAAAGGTCAATCTATATCGCCTTCAAATACAGCTCAATAGAAACTTCTTTCAGCGCTGGAATGCATGGTCAATGCATGGTCTTGATCAGATCTTCAATACAGCATTAAAGCATTCACTGTATCATTTAGCAGCATCCTTGAACTGAGATATTGAATTTGAAGTTGTTGCCAATATATTTGACAGTCTCAAAACTATTCCTTTTTTATTCAGTGCTAAACAAATATCATTTTCTCCATGGAGATAACAAGTGCTGTTTACTATACCTGTCACTAATCAGTAACTTTTATCAATAATTTTAAGCTGATTTTAATATAAAGAGGAGGAAAGTGGTTTCTCCCATCCCCCTTCGTTTTAATCTAAGTACGCTTACCATAAAACTATTACTAATGTATTAAAATACATTCCACATGTATTTTTCCTTATATCAAAAAAATTAAGACAGATGAAAGCCAGATGACTAAAATTAGACATATAAAACCATATTTAGTTATCTCTGATTCTATGAACTATTTTCTCATTAAAATTCTAATGTATTTATAAGGAGAAATTCATGTGTATCTACCTTCTATA
>JANHGB010007549.1:0-16637 GCA_026283785.1 Coracopsis vasa
GGTGGCTGGAGAGCAGCCCTGCAGAGAGGGATCTGGACGTGCTGCGTGGCAGCGGCCTCAGTGTGAGCCAGCAATGTGCCCTGGCAGCCAAGAGGGCAAACCACATCCTGGGGTGCACCACACCCAGCATGATCTGCCGCTTAGAAGAGGTGATTTTCCTGCTGGAATCAGCGCTGGTGCAGGCTCTCCTTGAGGACTGGGTGCAGTTCTTGGCCCCATCATTTAAGAGATAGCCAAAAGACGAAGCATTCAGAGAACTGAATCACAGTTATAAGTACAATACACTAAGGTTGCAACTGATTTCTAGGCTGAACGTGATTACCTGGAAAAGAAGGGATCACCACCATTTAAGAAGAACATGAAGGTCGTCGAGTGCTTCCAGAGGAGGGCAACAACACTGGTGACAGGGCTGGAAGGCCTGTGCTGTGAGGAGCGGCTGAGGACACTGGGTTGGTCTAGTTTGGAGAAAAGGAGGCTGAGAGGTGACCTCATTGCCCTCTATGGCTCTTCTCAAGGAGGGGAAATGGAGAGGGAGGTGCTGATTTCTTCTCGCTGGCATCCATTGATCGGACGTAAGGGAATGGTTCAGAGCTGCGCCCGGGGAGGTTTAGAGTGGACATTAGGAGGCATTGCTTTACCTAGAGGGTGGCCCAAAACTGGAAGAGGCTTGCTAGAGAGGTGCCCAATGCCCTATGCCCGTCAGTGTTTCAGAGGCATTTGGACAACAGCCTTACTAACATGCTTCAAGTTTTGGCCAGCCCCAAAGAGGTCGAGCAGCTGGACTTGATGATCATTGACGGTCTCTTCCAATTTTTTTCTCCCTACTTCCTTCTTTCCCAAACAGCACATGCTGAGGAAGTACTGGCTGCCATTTCTTCCCAGCCGTGCACTAGCGCAAGGGATCGAACGGGCAGTTGTGTCCCACCACAGGCATGGGCTCTGTCACTCTGTGGGAAGGAGGCCTCTGCCTTCTGAGGGCGGTGAGAGATGGCCATTGTCTCTGGATGATTTGAGCGCCTGAACAGGTTTGCAAAGTACACGTGTGAACTGCTTTCTGAAACTCTTCTGTGTTCATCCGGTTTCTGTGGGTTTCCACAGCATAGCAAAAGACCACGTCTGGGACACCAGGAAGGCTCGAAGATCAAGCCCTCAGCCTGAAGCAGGATGTGCTCCTGAGCTACGTGGTTGCAAATCTTGTTTACGTGGGCATTACCTGCTCATGTGCTTGTGATTCCCCCCACGCCCAACCCCACTCCTCCCCCAAATACGAGTGTTTAAAAATGCCAGAGTTCTTTCTTTTGGAGAAACAGAACAAAAGACAAGAGCCTGGGAACAACAACGCTCCATCAGGAGTCCCTCTGGCCCAATGCTCTCTCTCCAGTGGCACCCCATGCGTGTCGAAAGGAGACTAGATGAGGAGTGCAGCTCTACTTGTGTCGGGGTCCAGAGGGTGTTCATAGGCCTCGATGCCTGGGACTGGCCCCCATTTTGGGACCTGCACTGCAGATATCCCCTCAGGCCTACGTCAGAGCTTGTCACGCAGAACTAGATGCATGACATAGCATAGCAGTTCTGTTCTCTTCCGGTCCATTCCATTCCGTTCCATTCCATTGCATTCCATTCCATTCCCTTCTATTCCATTCCGTTCTATTCTGTTCCATTCTTTTCCATTCCGTCCCATTCCCCGCACTCTCGAGAAGTTGTAGGATGATGTGACCGTTATTTCCCTAAATGCCAAGGGGTTTTAACACCAGAAACACTTTCAAAGACACAAAGCAGACACAAATCCGGTTACAGGTGGAAAGAGTATTTTATTTAGTTCTAAATCAAGTTTCTTCATTCACCTCAGTTTAGTTTAGTTGAGTGAATTTTAGCGTAGTTTAGCTTAGATTCTGTTTCCTTCTCCTAAACCTGTCCGAGCTGATGCTCACAAGCCTTAAGCCGATGCCCATGCGTAGCCAGCAGCAGGCTGACGCATCCTTCAGTTTATGTGGACGAAAGCCTGCCTTGCAGCCTGAGAGAGGAAAGGCGTGGCAGGAGCGGTGCTGTGGTGGGGCGAGAGCAGTGGAAGAGCCCAGCCAGAAAGGGCCGGGGAAGACCTGACTAGGGGTGGTGCTCAATGCTACAGAGGACAGCAGCAAGTCCCGGGGCCACGCTGGGGCCAGCCTGGGAGTCCCGGGGCCACGCAGGGGCCAGCCTGGGAGTGCTGAAGGCTGCCTCCCCCCGGATGCGGGGCACGAGGGCCAGCTGCGTGGAGCACGAGCCGCTGCCTTTGGGCCCCAGTGTCCCAAAGGAGCCCCATGAAGGGGCTGTGCTCGGCTGCGGGGGAGGCAAAAAACCCCGGGGACACTTGCTCGTCCAGCCTGGGGGCAAAAAAGCCTTCCCCCCCCAGCTGCAGGACACGAGGGGCCACCTTCGTGGTGCATGAGCACCAGGCGATAACCCAGAGCACCGGGAGCGCAGGAGCCCTGACAAGTGGTCATGCTGAGTGCTCAGAGGAAGGCAAAAAACCCCCGGGGCCAGTGCCAATCTGCCCCGGGGGAAAATTCCTTCCTGACCCCAGCGCTGGCGATCGGCTACTCCCTGAGCACTGCTCCTGCTCCACGGGCTGGTTATGCCTCCAAGGGGACACTGCACCTGCCTTTTCTGCCTCCACCTGCAGCCATCTCAGGGGCTTCCCGCAACAGCAAAATGCCGCTGGCCTCATCTACCCTGGGAGCAAGAACCCTTCCAGTGCCTGGCACTGCAGCTCCAAAGCGCTGCCGCAGGGCGCCGGCCTTATACTGCCCCAGAGCATTGTGATGCCGTGTTGGCGCGTGCTGCCACTGTGACACGCGGGTGACGGGGCCCCCGCAGCCCTGCCCACCGCAGCCCTCCTGCTGCTGCTGCTGCTGCCCCTTCGCCCAGCGTGCCTTGGACAAATGCCTTTGCGGTCTGGCCTTGAGGAAGTGCCTGTGCCCAGGACGCCCAGGGGGATGTCCCTGCCCATGGCGCCACACACTGGGCACCGCTGCCGGGTGTCCCTGGAAATTAATCCCTACGCTTGGCCTCTGTCAATAAAGGCGTTTATATCACGTCCAATCTGTTCAATCTGCTTATCGAGGACCTGCATACAGGAGTTGAATGCATCATTGGCGAGTTTGGTGGTGGTGTTAAGCTGAGAGGTGCTGTTGAGCCTTCGTTTTAAACCCCTTTTTAAGTAAAATCTATAGAACTCTAAGATAACTGGACATTTAAAAAAAATAAAAGAGAAAGAAAAAAATAATCCTCACAATATCAGTATGTTTGAGCAAAGTCTGTCAAGCAGTGCTAAGTCATGTGGTAGAAAATCAAGCATGGCTTGTTTGAAATCAATTGTAAACTGGGTGTTAATTATGCAATCAGTCTCTTGCAGATTATATTTGTTCTAAGTCAATGGTTCCAATCCTTCTGCTCTAAAGGAATATTCTGAATCCTGATTATTTTTTTTCTTTTACATCTCATTCTGCATCAAAAATTATTGAAAATAGTGTGTAATGTTGGTCTGATGTACCATCGACCTCAGCATGGAACTGCATCAGATCACTATAGTCCACAGTCAGAGCAGAAGATAAAACCAAAATTAATATTGTAGAATTTATTTTCCTGTAGCCATGTTTTTGTTAAACATTTGAAACTCTTTATTTTATTCAACTATTCCTTTCTTGACCCATTATCCGTATTAACATTAATATTCAGCAACAATGTATGCGTTCTTTTATTTAAATGTTCACATTTTATTTAAGGTAATGATTCTGAATGTTATAACAGCTTTGGTTTTTCAGCTACCAGAAAAGACAGAATATAAAAATTTAGCAGATTTTGTATTCAGCCTTTTTTATTTCACTTCCCATGGTTAAAGAAACTGGACTGCGCTGTTGAGAGTTTCCTTTCCAATTTCAGTCACTACACTTATTTTCTAACAGAATGCCCTAATGCAGTCCTCACAGGCACTGGAGAGGCTATTCAAACACAATAAAAATGAAAAAGCACAAATGTTGTGGTGGAAGCACTTGACAATACCTCCCAAAATAACATTTTATTGTAATGTACAGAAAAACTCCAGTACTATGTCAATGACTGTCATTTCCAATATGCTACCTAGCATCAGTGCTGTCAATTCTAGTGGCCGTCAAGTGTTTCAAGGTAATTGGTGTGTTTCCATAAGCGTCACATCCTGGAGCAAAGGTATGAAGGAAAAAGAAAATGTGTGAGCCAAGGAGTTCTTAAAGTTTAAAAACTTAAAAGAAAAGGAATTACTAGGCAGGCAAGCAGGCAGCCAACAAGGCAGACAGGAAAGAAGGAAGGCAGGCAAGAAGGAAGGAAAGAAAGCAGGCAGGAAGGAAGGAAGGAAGGGAGGAAGGAAGGAAGTCCCTTCAAATCATAGAATCACAGAATGGTTTGGGTTGGAAAGGATGTTAAGATCATCTAGTTCCAACCCCCCTGCCATGGGCAGAGACACCTTACCCTAGACAATGCTGCCCAAGGCTCTGTCCAGCCTGGCCTTGAGCACTGCCAGGCATGGAGCATTTACCACATCTTTGGGCAACCTGCTCCAGTGCTTCACCACCTTCACAGTAAAGAACTTCTTCCTTATATCTAACCTGAACTTCCCCTGTTGAAGTTTTAACCCATTCCCCCTTGTCCTCTCGCTACAGTCCCTGATGAAGCGTAAGATGGTAAGAGCGCCTAGAATTACAGGTTCGTTTTGTATAGAAGTGGTAGCTGAGCAACAGATCTTTACATCTATCATTTAAATCAAAGTCCCTGGCCTCTAAGAGCATGTAATTTTTTGTATACACATTAAAAACTAATTTAATCAGTCTTTGTAGGTAGGTGAGATTTTCCACATGGTTAGCTTGAAAAGTAAAACATGTACTGTGGGGATCAACTGCTCTCTGATCTTTTTATATCTTTTTTTTTTTTGCTAAAATGACTCTCTGCCAACCACCACTATACCACCTGCATTGCGACTGATTCAGTCGTATGCAGTTGGTTTCAAAATGTGTTACGTTCTTTTAAAATGCTTTCCCAATTCATGCAATATTCATCTTCAATTTGCAGTTCATCAGTTTATGTTTTAAAATGTCACTTTCAATGAGCAAAACACACAAACAGAAGCTTCCCTCTTTCTCGCTTCTCTACCACCACGATTCTGTTGCACTTTGCCACTTTTTCTTGTAAGTAAATGAAGTGCTTTTCTCCACACACTCTTGCTTTTTAGTCTTCCAATTATCTCTGAACCATTCACTACACATTACTAAATTACTCCATTCTCCTATCAACCATATAATTTTACATTCCCTCATCTTTCCCTCAGTGCTTTTCCTCCTCAAGGGCCTTGCATATTCCTGCCCAGTAACTGCTGGTCTGCACCATTTATTGTCTGAGCTCCATAAAGAAGAGGAGATGAAGTCACTTACTTACACTAATGACAGTCATCTTGATATCAGAAACAAATGCAAGTCAGATGTATACTGCATATGATATAGACAAAAAGTCCAAATTATTACACAAACGAGAAATTAAGAGTCCTTGAAATATCCCAAGATAACGGAAAATCAGTAACAAGAGGAATTCCTTTTCTACCACAAATATGGGAGACATTTCTGCAAACTAGGGAAGTTTTCCAAACAAAAAGCCTTATAAGCAAGACTACTTGTGAGTGCAAGTAGAGATATAGCAACTGATGCTTTATTGAGTCTTTGTTGGGTCATATCTTTTCGGAAAGCTTGCCTTATTTAAAGACTTTATTCCATCCTTATTTAAAACAAATTTATAGGCATCTACAAAGCAACACTTCTGAAGTATCTAGTCTAATTATTACATGGCATGCGTGATGGCTTAAACATCTAAATACATTTTATATTAAGTAGAAGAAAATTAGGAACATACTTAAGTACTTCTCTAGATTAGTGCATATTTTTGTCCAGATAATCAGCAAATGATAGAAGTCTTGGGTAAAACATTAAATATTATCATGCGCCTGTGATTACAGGCAGAGTATAAGAAATTAACTGGAAGTCTTTAATGCAATTTATTTCTCAGAATTACTTTGGGAAGATTAGTTCCCTTTTACAAATTCTCATTACTTATCCACCATACTTTGGTATTTTAATCTGATTTTAAAAGGTGGGATTACATTTTATTCATTACAGAGCTACTGGTTTATTTTTTTTAAATATTAATACTACTGCTAACTATTTTCTGTAAGATAAATTTCCAGTCTTCGAAATAATCATTTTGGACTACATGCCTCCATAACCCACTGAACAACTGTATTGTATGCATTTGGCCTCTGTTCACACAAAATCAATCTAATACAGAGTTGTATTAAGATGGCAGTACTTGAGTGAGGAAGTTGTTTTACAGTAGTTATTTATTAATATAAACACATGAATCTATATTTCTTCTGTGGCTAAGAGTTGGTTCTGTTAGCATTGTGTGCAGGTTTATTGACCCATATTATCTCACCTAAATAAACTGCTACAGTGCTTGGGCCATTTTCTTACTTATCCTGAAAACAGCTGTTCAAGAATATCACCTTCTTTTTGCTTTCTGGCTCCCTGTCTTGCTCCTTTGACTGAATGGGAGAAACCCGCAACTCTAGAAACACTTCTGCGCAGCCCTCCTACTCATCTGATCCTGGTTTCTATTCATGAAGATAGAAGGATTAGTATTTCTCACACCCTGATAGAAAGCACCAATAATTTAGAATTTGCCAGGTTACTCAGGAGTAATTCACTGCAATGTTTAATGGCTTTTTTCATAAGATCATGGTAGGTTAGCTATTCAGCAATATATCAGGCACCCAAACATTTTAGTTCATTTACAGTGAATCACAGGAAAATTATTATATGCAGCAATACAAGTAGAGAACAGAATCTATTTAAAATTATTTAAATGCAACCTATGTTGTACAACCCTCTATTATCTGATATATTATATATATTACATAAAGAAAATAAGCAAAACTCATATTGGGTCTAGGCCTATAGCAGTAAGCTAGTGTTTAATGTCAGTTAGGAGAAATAAACTAATTTTCTATGTCCCTCATCTAAAACAAATTAACTCCTTCATTATGGTTATCATTTACATATGAAAATATCAGCATAACTGTTTACAAAGAAATCTAACTGGCTAACAGAACTATGACTAATTTCTACAACAGCAGAAACGTTTATCTACTTCCCTCAAAAATACACTTTGAATGCACATGCAGGAAAAGACCTCATTGTTATTTGTACTTACATGTGATAGTAAATTCTTTAGATCTAGAATCCTTTCTGGTTAAGGGAAGTCATACTTCATTTCAGGCTGGCTACTTGTGCAGAAAACATAACTAAATGTGCCAGAGTCATGATTTAGTAGACAAGATTCCAGTTCATACTGTAGTCACATGAGACTGCAAATCAGCCATGCAGTGCGGACAAATTCATACTTAGTTGCTTTCCAGAGTGATTAAGGAAATTGGCATAAAAATATATAGCAAACCTAGAAGGAATAAAGAAAATCATTTAAGTCTCCTATCTTCTATCTGATGGCACAATGTTATGCCTTCCTCAGCTTCTGAACAATAGGAAATGAAAACAGACATTTGTCAATATTTTGATAGTCACCATGAACATAACAAAAATTACCTCCCCTGGTTAGAGAAATTTGTAGTTTAATCCATCGCTCCACTGTAAAAAAATAGTTTTTCCTCTAACTTAACTGTGTTTGGAAAACTTGTTTCAAGGAAAGAAAGTATATAGAGCAGACTCATTTCCAATCAGTTCTTTTTAGATATTAGTTCATAAATGCATTACTACCTTGTCTCTCTTTTTCAGAAATATGTTCAAAACCTTCTTTGTTAAAAAAAAAAAAAAAAAAAAGCAGAATTCAATTGAATAACGAGAGTGGGTTTAGATTTGGCATCTAGCAGCAATGAGACACTTTGGATACTCTACTTTTTTCTTTTATTTTTTTTTAAAACATGAAAAGAAGAGCCTGCCTTTCAGCTGAAATAGCTCTGAAGTGTCTATGCAAAGCATAAGAGAGCAAGAAATCCAGTTCACTTTAGAATCAATGAAAGATCATAGCTTCAGAATAACACATGCTTTTACCAACAAAAAATACCCAAAACGGAGTAACTATTCTTGAAATACTTTTAAAGTTACTTGAAGTAACTTTTCCCTAGAAATTTGTACAAAATATTGTCACTCCATAGAGTGCAGAACTAAACAAAGTGTGGGGAGATTTGGATTCATGTTCTTATATATGTGATATTCCTAGGTTCTTCTTTCAGTTGCCCTGTGACTTCCAGACCCTTATGGAATTCTCTGTCTCTCAAAATGCCTATCACTGGCTGGGCAAGTAGCAGCCAACTCTGGGGCACCATTTCATACCAGTGGACAAGTATTTCTATGATGATAGGTTTTAGCCAGCTGTGTGGCCGGTTATCTGTTAGAGTTGCACTGATGCTACAGATTTCTTTCCTTTTCCTTTCATCAGCTATTTTTAGAAAGCCTGCAGGAACTCAAGTTACCTGGGACTACGATTCTTCCATCAAATTCCTTTGAAATTAGCCCAAGAGAGTCAAGATGTATAGGGAGAAATGATATGATTACATGATTTTCTAAGCCTTATTTTCTTAAAAAATAATCTAAAGAACATTTGCTTCCACACATGAGCTTGCATGTGTGACAATTGTCTAAACAATTATATATAACAATATAAAGCCTCAGCTTTCTTGTTAGTACAACACTATTCGTCATAAAAACAGGCACAACAGTTTGGACTCAGGGTTCATTTTAGTTTCGCATTCAAAGATTAATTAAACCTAGCCACTAACTCAGAAAAGGAGGATGAAGATAGCCTGTAACCTTCTCCCAGCCAACGTGATTGTGTGCTCTGACCATACACGGACACCATCAGCTGACAGCACGCTCCCAAGCTCCTGCTTTCTCTGCTATATCATCCATCTAAGCTGCATCAAAGAGATTCCCAAGCACTTTTTAATGCATATTTAAAGCCTCCAGTGAAGGCAGACAGGAGTGTAGATTTTTCTTGTTTTACTAGAATAATTCCTAAAGTATAATTACTAATATTACATCTACCACCTTGTACAGTGACAATCTACCTTTAAAAGAACTACTTGAGCATTTTTTTGCCTAAACAGAGAGCAGCAAGTTTTAAAATTAGTAGCATACTCTACCAAGACTCAAGTGACAAATTCAAACCTTGAGAACGTCATGCACAGTTAGACTGTGACAGTGTGAGATGCTTCTTCCACTGGCAGAAAGTAAAACAGGGCACTTTCCTGTCAGAAGAGGGAAGAGGAAATTGGTCCTAAGAGTCACAGGGGAGCCAGAGTAACAAAGTAGAAATGGGAACAGTGCAAGGCTAATAAAAATCTGGTTTTGGGAAAGAACTGGTGTGGAGGAAGAGACAACACATGTACAGCAACAGGAATGACAAGGTAATTACACAGCACCATATCTATGCAAGTTTCTTAAATTTTATTTTTTTTTTAAGTGTGAAACACAGAAGAAATCATTTTTCTGATTTGTTTTAAAAACAATCAGAGAAGAAGAATCCATCCACATGTTATGTTTTGTACAGGTCACAGCATTATTCCTCCCTGGTGTTTGGACGGTCAGAAACAGTCTTTGTAACTCAGCGAGCCTTTAAACAATATTCAAAAAGCTAACTGCTCAAGTGCAAGTCACAGAAAGGCAGCTGTTTCTTTTGTTAGCCAGTGCTTTATTACCACCATTTTGAGTTACAGTGTCTGCTAAACTGAGAGAGCTCCAACCCTACCAGGTAACCTAATACTGAAAGACGATGACTGATTTTCCATCACTTATAATGGTAACAGAAAATCAAGTCCTTTAGATATCCCTCATAATATGATCCACCCTATACATGCACCTATTTCAAGTCTGTTACATAGCAGGTGTCTGTGGGTGTCCACAAAGCAAAACAGATCTCTGATTTGACAGCCAGATGTGATGAAATCATATGTATATTATTCACCAATCTCAACTAAATACAAATAGTTAGGCCCATATTTCTCTAAATAGTGCATTTCAATATAGGCTCTTAAAAAAAATCTGTAATGATAGCAGATCCACATCTACACTAAGCCCATTAAGCATCCTTGTCATATTTGCAGATCTCAGAGAAGTTCTGTGCAGACCAGAAGTAGAAAACTGTACAACCACAAAGTAATGAAAATGTAACTACTCAGTGAATGTAAATAAGAATCTTCCTGCAAAGAAACACTCAGATGAATAGCTTTGATTCCACACACACTGGAGAAGAAAAATATTTTCAGATTATAATGCACTTCAAAAATATATTCTGACTCTATCTTACACAAGTACAGAGACATGAACCAATTCATTTTTGTCACCTCTGTTTTTAAGTTGCCCATTTTTCCTGTGTAATTTACTTCAAGTTTTAATAGTGGATATTTTCTATTGTTATTATTTCTTTTGCATTAGTCCTTTCAGAAGAGGTCTTAGAGTAATCAGGAAAAAAAAAAAAAGAAAAAGGTTTTAATGTTTATTTTGACAATAGCAGTGTAATTATTTTAATGACATGGTTATTTACTTTCTGAAAATTACATGAAAATTGTATTGGAGAAATCGTAAAAAGGACCTTCTTGCATCTTCCAAGTACCATGTAATTACAAAATAATTGCTTATTTCTGTGTTCTGTAAACTAGTTTACCACAATTTTCCCACCTCTCCTTTTAATTAAAAGATAGGTAATAAATGGCTACATTTACAGATGCACTGAAAACAGTTAGGCTTGCAAATCTGTATGCAAACTGAAAGCAATAGTCACTAGTAACATTTCATATTTATAAAACTCCTTACTACTAAAAGGGGTTGTAAGTCCTTGCCAGCTATGCACAAACCAATATATCACCAGCAACATTCAGCCACCTCTAAACAGGCTGGGTGTTAGTTGATGCATTGAAAAGTATACACAGTTAAGGGACACAAGAGAGTTATGGCCAAGGACTGTGGGACAACTCAGGCAGTGGTCCCATTAAATGCTATGGGACCTTTAGCATCTGCAAAAGAATTTGATTTTCAAGGTCTGACAATAAACCACACTGTATGAATTCCTAAGATCAATGGTGGTGGCTGTTGAGAATTTCAGCAGTGCCTGACTGAGACATTTTGAGAGCTCAGACAAGACTAAGATAAGTGAAGCATAGATTAATAGAGTAAGGGGAAAAAAAAAAAAAAAAGCGCTGATTTTTTTTATAGATTTAAATGGATCAATCTGTCAGGTTCTGGAGACAAGGAGAGAGCTTCAGTCATTCTAGTTTTATGAAACAGATAGTGAATGACACCTTCTATGCCCAAGACTAACACTGCAGAGATGAGAAGCTCTACAGCCAGTAACAATGTGAAATGCAGAGAGAGGGTGAAAAGTTATTTTCTGTAGTTGTATTTGAGAGAAGGGAGGCATTTTTAATAGAAACTGCGATATGATAAGCATTCAAAACTCTCAAAAACTGGACACCAATTTAAATGCCTAAGTACCAGCATTTGCACTGAAAGTCTTGTTATTAACTCAAAAGCACTAGTACTTGTAAGGAATGTCACTCTGTGCAAGCCACTCACAAACACATTCATGTTACTTAAAGAATAAGGTGCATGACAATATATTTAATTAATTAAGATGACAGAAAGTTAGTGTGCCACAAAAAGATAAAAAGTAGCTATCAATTAAATGGGTTAAATACTCTAAACACTCAAAGTGTTTGGTTAAGTTCTTGGTCTAACAAAAAAGAAAAGCTCATCAGCATAAGATGCAGCGGGGAAGAAATAATATAAAAGAAGCTTCTTTCAGTTGCAACAGGCTTTTACATCATCTTGGATGCTAGGGCTTGATAAAAGGCTTGAGATAATCCTATATTAATGAGACTTATTTAATTCCTCTATAGTCACATTCTACCTTAGAAAAGGAGAGAAAATATGTAGGTATTATATGCACCTGGCATGGATAGCTTAATACATCTTGTACAGAGTGTAAATAAACACAGTGACTTCAAATAATCAGTGTCTTGTATTGTCCACCCCCCTCACCAAGGACAGCAGATGTCTTCCGACTCTTTGGGAAGCCATCCTCAAAAGCCAGGTCTTCTGACTTTCTTTTTTTTTACTAATAAAACATAAGCTTCTTGCATTTATGGTAAATATTTTGGGCAAGACACTAATGGCAGCCATGCTAGATTGAAGTACATGGCTCTAGGACCAACATTCTTAAATACAAGTTTGATGACTAAACTCACTACCACACTGGAAGAGGGAGGTCATGCACCCTTCCCCTGTCTTCATCCATCTTCTGCCTTGTTGTTTCCTTTTACCTTGTTTTGGATCTCCTGAGAGATGCTTCAACAAACTAGAAAAAAAGACTAATTTAGCACAAAGTGGACAGATGACTGAGGGATCCAGCAAGCTCCAGAGTAGCATAGTGAAGGGGTAGGACTGTGTGTCGAGGAGCAGGGAAGAAAGAGCAGAAAAGAGATAGGTAAAGACTATGGAAACATGCTGTTAGAAAGGCTAGCATAGTTCAGTAACTGCAAAATCACAGGAAGATTCACAAACAAATGCAAGACTGTTCTGTCCACCTCCACACTAGCCAGGTACAAATCAGCTTCACTCCTAAAGCTGTATTATCATTCTATCCTTCCACCAGGGATTTTCAGCTCCAGAACAACATAGCTGCAACTCACAGTTATACACTTTTTCTTTAAGAGCTGGCTTTTACCATGTAGCTTGAAATACAGGCAGAAAGGTATTACCTGTCTGAGAAACACAGTGCTACATACAACTTTCAATACCTCTGACTAGTATTTCTAACATTCACATGATATTAAGCAAGGACGATGCCTGTGCCACCCAAGGGATAAAGTTGAAGAAAAGATAGACTGAAAAATCTTCTCTCCATCAGACTTAGATGCCTGTCTTAGATGTACACTCTGAAAACATCTAATTCACTGTCACATAGTTTTTTTGTTAGAGATGGACAAATTAAAAAAATGGTACAAAGGAAAAACAAAATTGGTAGTATTCTTGAATTAGTTTCGTCCTCTACTTGTTCCTGAATTTATATATCTTTGGTGCTTTGTGCTGAAGCCAGTGCTATGAATGTTTTTAGCACTTTTATAGGACTGACCCCCTTAGACAGTTTGACACCTATTACAAAATTGTAAAAACTTAAGTACCTTAAGTCCTTCCACTGATCATGCCTAGAACTGCCCCTACAAAGGCCAAGGTATTTTAATACCTGGTTTCTGGAAAAGTGATTTTAGGTTTATGGAGAAAACATATGCACTGAAGTATTTTGTATTTTCTGCTTAAATTGTGCTTAAGATAGATACACAACTTTTCTTATTAATTAGGCCTATTAATAAATTGCAATATACATTGACAGAAATCAGCCCTTTGTATTATTCCACTCCAACAGCGTATTGATCCTGACTGAGAACTGATTGCACTTTTAGGAGTCAGTGATCCACAGGACAGTTAGACTGATCAGGCACAGCCCTGTGCTGGGC
The DNA here is from genome assembly GCA_026283785.1 of Coracopsis vasa. Lineage (NCBI taxonomy): Eukaryota > Metazoa > Chordata > Aves > Psittaciformes > Psittacidae > Coracopsis > Coracopsis vasa. The sequence continues at coordinate 13,583 of JANHGB010007549.1, forward strand.
TGCCTGTCCAGCATGGCTTCAGGCTGTGCTATACTGCACAACCCCTTAGCTGCAAGGCAGAGTCAGCCAGCTCTTTTTAACTGAGGAGCCTGAAGGCAGCTCCCACTTGGCACCTGTGATTACACCACTTGCCTGGCCTTGCCTTCATCTAACTGCACAGAAAGAAGTCCTCATGAGAGCATACTTTTCAGAAATAAAGTTGTTTTGTTGTGAGGCTCTTACATGGTAGATGGGAGAGACCTAAAGCAACCAAAAGGAACCAAAAGGGACAGCTTCACTCCACAAACGACATCTGCAACAGTTATTTTATTACGCCTTTTTTTTTGCTCTGCTTTTCTTACTGAGATCCAGAAAGATCTTTCCACCAGCTCTTTTGCTCACTGTCACCACCACCACTGCCACCATCCCCCACTGTGGTGCAGAGGACTTTCAAACCAGAACACCTAAATGATTTTAGAAGCAGTTTCAAAGTGATACGCAGAAGTGAATAAGACAGACTTCTATGTTACACAAATGAGAGAATGGAGGTGGCTTCTCCCAGACAGAGCCTGTTATAAAGAGGAGAAATAAAAACCTAATGACAACCTTGTAGCTGAGTTTTTATCTCTGTCATCCAAGAAAGTTTGTGGAAACACTGTAGACTGTAAAGTTTGCATGGGCTGTACTTGTTAGCAATAGGCAACTATATATAGTCAAAAACTGCTATGATAGTGACAGCTTGATGTCTGAGAATTGCCTTGCTATGGAACATTTCAGTGTGATTTTTGAGATAGTACAAACACACTGCAAAATTATGATCTTCAGTATTTTGTCAGGTCAGAAATGGTACTCAAATAGCAACCATAATTCTCAGAAGCAAAAGATGTGAACATTTTCCCAGTTTATAAACTTCTTAAGTTAGCCTTCGTTTAGTGACTAGAGTAATTTTTTCTCCAGCTCACTTGTTAGAAGTCTTTAAGAAAATAATGTTCTAAAAGCCACAGGATTTTGAAAGGTTTAGCTTAGTGACACCTTATGCTTGTTTACAGATCTTCTGCATCGGTTCTTTTTTCTGCATGTATCTATTTATCAAGTGGGTATTTACAGATCCGTGTGACGGGAGCTTTTAGAAGACTGATAAATCACATGAGTTTTAAATTTAAAAACAAAAATTTACTATATTAATTCATTCTCAACACACTTCATGGTAATATTTATTTCTTAAACAGCACCAACACATATTCACTCTTTGTACAAAACTGTTTGTCTTTAACACCTAGAATATAAATTAGCTGTGAGCATGCAAAGACCACAGAGCTGATGTCACAGTGCTGATGCCAGTTAGCAATGACAGATACTGTCTTTGGTGGTCTCAGCTGCAGCAGTTTAAGTAATCAAACCAGAAATATCTTGAAGAGGAGAAGTCTGTACTGAAGCAAGCTTGTCTTCTTTCATTTCCATTCTCATGCACAATATTTGCTTATCTTGTTTAGGGTTTTGCCAACTACTCTGTTTTTGTATTGAACAAAAATATTCTTCCTATTGCACTTGTGTTTACCTTGTTCTTTAACTTACGAGTTTTTACTAGTTAGCTGCATTTTAGTTACATTCAAGTGAAACGATGTAAGCTACTGTTTGCCCCTTTCAAGGTCATGTTGCTCATACTTACATAAAATGCTTATACATAGGCTTATTTATGTCATTGTACAAAACATTACAAAGTTATCAGCTTTGTTCCCCACATTATTCATGGGATATCTTACACTAATTCTAATTGGGATTTCAATTTGTAAGCAGGCAAGAATTCCTTTAAAAATATCCTCCCTGATATGTGCAGTGTGCAGCATGAACAGTTAGCCTATCTTCTTCCTTCTTATAGCCCAGTCAAGTTCAACATTAGCTAAACAGCTGTCTTCCGAGCAGCAATCAAGAAAGGTCTCTTCTCTGCCTAAGCTGTTATACTTGAAATACCAAACATAAGATTTTGTGCAAGTGACTGGAAAGTGTAGATGTTTATCAGCCTGTAAAAGTTTGAGCTTTATTGCAAAGGCTCGGCATTCAAAACTTTACTGTGAGTCATGAGGACAAAGATTTGGACCACTAGTATTATACAGTCAAATTGATAAGCCTGTGCCTGTGATTAAAAAAAAAAAAGAAAGAAATTAAAAAAAAGAGGTATAAATCCAAATAAGTCTTAAGTTCTTTAAACTGAAACTATTTTAGCTTGCTGGGAAAGATGATGCCTGAATTCTAAGCAGAAACAGATGCTGGTGAGTAAGAAGAACTTGGTTTCTTTTCAAAGTGGGTCTAAATAGAAATCCTGAGCTGACTTTTCCCATATATTAGGTCACTGTGAATTAATGATGAAGGAAATCAGAACAGTACTTTTGCTCCCTCCCCTGTTCAGTAGTAGAGAGAAATTAAATTCTTATCATATATATGGAAAGTTAATACACAGGCTTACTAACTGCAGTGATAAAGAACAAAAAACCAAACCAAAACATATAATTTCTCAGACTGAGTGAATTTATCTGATAATCTCATTTCTACTGCATCAAAATAATTGTTTTCATTTCTCTAGAGCACAAAAAGAAACCAGGCTAAAAGCCACGGAAATTTAAAAAGGTAAAAAATTCCTTAAGGCTGTGAAAATTCAGTCCCATAAAAATATGTCCCTGATAATAAAGACATGTATTTTACAAGTTTTATTTTAAAATATATTTGTAGAAGGCCATCTAAGAAAGTGGAGTGCCACATCTGTCAGAGAAACTGGTGAAATTTAAGACTGGGGAAATACTCATTCGTTTGAAATAGGAGGGGATTAAAGAAAACAAGAAAACCAGTAAAATCCAAAAGGTTTCAGATAGGCTCAGTGGAGGATGTGCTGCAGAGGTAGCTGCAGCAACTCCAGGAATGGCCAAGGAGGACAAGCACCTTTTCTTCCAAGGACTTCTCATTTCACAACAGAAGCAACTGAGAAACTGACCAGCAAGTCTATGGTGCAGCAGACTGCCCGGGAGCGGACCCGGGAGAAGTTGCATTCCAACGGACTTTTAGTGGGTTAAAAAAGGAGCCA
>JANHGB010007549.1:16983-38169 GCA_026283785.1 Coracopsis vasa
AGCAGAAAACCCTTGACACTGTGTAAGCACCGCTCAACAATAAGGAAAACATCCCTGTGTTATCAGCACTGTTTACAGCACAAATCCAAAACATAACCCCATCTTAGCTACCATGAAGAGAATTAACTCTATACCAGCTAAAACCAACAGAGATGGAGAAGAGAAAGCTTATGTAAAAATATATGGACAGACAGATACATTCTTCCTCCTATTTTAACAACAGTTTAATACTTTAATTAAGATGCCCTAAAAGACAGTCTCACAAATAAGCAGGTGCCTACCCACCCTATGTCACCATTTGGTAGAAGGATCAGAGGACTGATGAGTATTCCGGGTGCGACATTTACATAACAAGGGAACTACCATATGTACACTACTTTTAATCTGCACATTGATTCAAACTCTACATAAAGGATATTGATGTTCTAATGCCAAAGATAAATATACCAACTACATTGCCAAATTCTAAATGGAAATACTTTTACAGCCTTCTAGTTAAGCACAAGTGTGTATCTTGGTCACTGTCTGCCCTGGTAACAACCACTGAGAACTGATAAGGAATCCCATTAGGTAAATCCAAACTTGACAGAAAGTAATTATCCCAAGATCTCACTTTTTGGAAAAGATGCAATCCTTCCCTTGACTTTCAAGTATTTAATTTCTTTATTGCGTTAACACCAGTCCATCAGTCGTGTCTGGATTTTGATTCAGTCAATTAGCCTTCATCATTAGCCCAACCTGCGATTTAATCAGATGAAACCAACTGTTCAGATTGAACAGTTGAGCAGGGTGTTTTGGCCGTAACTGTGAATTCTGAACAATTAAAATAAGTAGCGCCTGTGAAAGCTGCTCAGGAAAACATCCAGCCCTGTGGTTCAGCATTGTGCTATTACTGTCTCTATTATACTTCTTTGACCAAAGATAAAAGTCTTATGAAACTCCAGCTCTCAATTTTGCCCTTTCATCAAGTCAAGAGATTTGGCCATCATCATCATAATTCAAGGACTGAGCTACAATTCAGATCACGTCAGAAGTGGACTGAGAGCTCAGAGTTACCTTAATCATGAGTGGAACACAAACTGAGACTTAACTTTATCAGTGGTGCAAGCACTGCTCTGGGGATAAAGTCCTGTGGAAAAGTGCTTAAAGTCTGGACAACTGTCAACAGCACAATGTCTAATGTGAGCACACAAAATGAACAGACTGATACATCCAATAGGCTCCTAAGCTTACATGTCTTAAGGAATGCCTAGCTACTAGCACCTCACTCAGAAAATACTGCCAAGACTTTGACAAATTAAAAAATCCATATTTTCAGGGGTACAATTAATTTTATAGTAGCACTTACTCATTAACAAAACTAATCTTTGGAGTATTTGTACAATATACTGCACTCTGGAAAAGAGAAAGGCAGGAAAATCCAAATTAGAGAGCAAGTATGATTTGACAGAGAAGGAATGAGTTGTGTTTTATAGAAACACGTTAGTTTCCTTCAATCTTTCCTTTGCAATTTGTCAGAAGAGCTGAGTATTTCTCAAGCCATCAATCCTATGCAAAAATTCGTGTACAATCAGAGTATAACAAAATAGAGAACACAACTAATAGTGCTAATCTACTTAAACTACTTGCACAGACAATTCCGAATGAATACAGAACTATAGGACTGAGTGCAAGACTGTGCAAACTAGGACTAAAATTAATTAAATAATCCAAAACCCACAATATTTTAAAACTAATTGAAACAAAAATTATTGTTTTCATTGTACATGAGAAAATGGGAATAGCAGGAAAAAAAATAGAGGTGCTAGGAACTAAATAAAAACTCATAAGCAGTTAAAAGCACAAATTCACAAGTGCAAAAACTATTAGCATGGCTGTGCTACAATTAGAAAAAATATGGTGGAATTATAGAGACTATATGAAACTGTTACAAAATGCATGTTTTTCATATAGTTTCACTTTGTTTTCCTACTGCTCTTTGCCTTTTAGTTAGATTTCTGTGAAGTAATTTCTTGTAACCCCAGTGTGGGGCAGCAAAACTCAGAAAACAGAATCCAGGCTCTCATAATGAAAACCACGGCTATAACAACGACTCAGTCTGATACACATCTTCTCACTTTCTCAGTTTGGGGGAATTCAGATTCTTGAGCTTTCTTGGATATATTTAGAGTACATATAGTCTACTTCACTAGCTGTCAGAATTTCCTTTCTACCAGGGACATGTTACAGAAGCAGCAGCTGAGAATTATCCACAAAATTTTAGAAACTGAAATACTCACTGCAAACATGTTGTTACATTTAACTGTCTTCTGCAATATATAAGGTGTCAAAAAAGAAATAAAGATTTTTTAATTATTTTATTAGTTCAATTTTTAATTTATTACATTTTTTTTATCCTTTCCTCACCCCAAAAGTTCTCGTGTATTTGAACTTGTTTCCTTCCTGTAGCCATTCACTATTATTAGAATAACTATTTTGTAAGTTTGTATGCAATGGATAAAAATGATCGTTTTCATTTCTGTGATAGCTTTCCAGAACATGCTTCTAAGTGAGCACAGTAACTTTTAGATGATGAGTTATTTGAATGTGTTCACTGGAGGGGGAAGAAAGCTGGGAATGGAAGGAGCTGTTTAAATCATTTTCAGTCACTCACAGAATAAGCCACAGTGTGTTTTGGGACAGACAAAGCAGAAAATCAGAAAAAGGCATATTATTGCACCAGCAGCCTAGAAAATAGCTGTATTCAATGACAAATTCTGTTTTATTTACATATCTACTTCAGCTTATGTTAGATCTTCTGTTAAAGGGAGAGATGTGTCCAATATGAGAATCTGAGAAAACAGCAGGGGGAGAAAAGTATCTATTGTGAAGACAAAAAAAGTAAAAGTCCAGCTTCTTTTACAGAATCAGATACATGAAAGAAATTATAGGAATAACTATTCCTATCAGAAAGCAGGTTTGTTGAAAGGAAATGTCTCTGAAAAATAAAATTATGGTCTTAAGGAAAATGTGTATTTCCTGTCTTAGGTTTGGCAAGTGCATTGGATACCAATTAAGAGCAATGAAAGTGGAAGTGTCATGTTAGATACAAAATATAATTTTTTAAAATACAAACTAGAAACTTTGTCTCAAATTACTATAAATTAATGGGGATGGGGTTGCTTTTTCAAATAATACATATTTAAGCCCTCAGAAAAGCAATATTCTTCTGATAAGTAGTATGCTATCTGATGTAGCTAGGGGCATTCTATCAGGTTCAGGCATTTTTCCAAATATACCTTTCTACAGTGTGTCGGTAATAGCAAAAATACTAGCTCTTTTTTGAACAAAATAGTATGAACTGTTTTAATGGACACCAGGTGAAGATAATAGCTTCAGCTGAGATGTGTAAACATAGTAGGTTTAAATACTTCCCACTGACATTAAAATGTAGTAAGTCAGTGTATCTTCTTACAGACCCCTTATTATTCATTGTTAAATGATAATTTTTTGAACAAAGATCATTTTGAACAAAGATCATTTGAACAAAGATCATTTTGAAATCATTAATATCATAACACATTACTATAGCACACAATTCTCCAAAATTTTATGCTTTGCACTACAGCTAGTGAGAAAATGCTCTAAGGAAGAGGTACTGAATCCAATATACAATATATAAATTATTGTAGCTGTAAAACAAAAGTACAGCTCTAAAATTTACACAGAATTTATGCAGAAATACTGTACAAATATCCTATACCAAGATACAATGCCTATCAAATTAAAAGACTAGTGAGGACAAATGTATGTGGTCCATCAAAGGACTGCTGAAAACTCACACAAGTTACCTTTCTACAGACTGGAAAATACTTTAAAAGGCTCTTTAAAAGTAAACAAAGCAGGAAGTGAACATGAGATTTTGCTTAATGACTGGAGTGTGAGAATTTGGTGAATTGATGATAATAGTTGTTGCACTCTTTTTTTAACAGCTATTTGTATTTGAAGACGAAAACCAGTAAGGGGATGTTATAACAATGTATAAGAACTTACTAAATTCTTGGAAAGGAAGATGATTCCTTTATTTACAATGAAGCTGCTGGATGATGAGACCACTGTCCTGATCTCCTCTAAATGATAATTTAGCACTGTCCTAATTAAGTAGTCTGCATAGTGAATCCGCTGTTGTCAGGGCTGAGAGAGATGATGCTCTCTAAGAAAGACTAGAGCAGCTAGAAACAGACTGAGAGTAAGCCGCTGTACTGCCTTGACAATGGCAGTATTGATCCAAATGCAAACATACCACCTGTCTTCACAGTGACCATGGGAACATAGCAACCAGCTGACATTGAGCAATTGCTAGCATAATCAAGCTCAAGAGTAAATATCATGATATGAACTTCCATTTTTATGGTTAAAAAATGCAATTGGTTCTTACTAAAATACTTCCCTAGAGGGTTTCCCTAAGATTGTATTCCCTTTTTTTTTTCCTTTTTTATTTTTTTTTTTTTAATGCAAGAAACTGTTCTCAGCCAGACTGATAATCAAACCTTTGGGAAGGGTTTGTTTTGAGGGTTATTTTTTTATTACCATCCAAGGTCAAGAGCTGTGATTTTCAAATGAACCAGTCTGATCAAAAGGTTGAAAGACGCAGTCAATGTGATGATACAACAAGTGAGATACCTCTATCAATTGTATAAATGCCATTTCACTCTTGATAAATTTGGTCTTATGAGACTGTCTTGAATGCCTTAACATTGTTTATTAAGTCAGTATAAACAGAAAAACAGAAAACACATTTTCTTAATGCAGGCTGTATGGAACATGTATTGTCTATATTTACATACTGGAACTTTGTCCTGTGTATTATGAGGTTAAGGCTTCTTTCATTCATGAGGGAAGGGATCAAAGTACGAGCATTTCAATCATATGTGGAAGTATCTACTAAGAGTGAGTAAGGTAAGGGATCCAAGCTATGCATTTATTATGCTCCTTTTGAAAGGAGCCTAACAAATTTTTGAAAGGAGCCTATATTTTCAGCTCTGCTTAAAACAAGCTTCTGTCTCCTCTCACTACTTTTCACACTGAAAGAGAGTGTGATACTGACCTGCCTTGTGTTGAAGTGGTGCTCAGAAAGAAGATATGAAATGGACAAAACTGATAGTATTGGAGGTAACATTAGGAGAGCTGGTCCCCTATTTTTATTGCTCCTACTTGCCTTTGGGCAACAGCATATGTGAATAACTCACTTCTGTTCTGGTTCAAGAGATCATCATTGCATTGTGAGGGTACACAGGAGCTGTCACTTGTATTCACCTGAAATGTCCATCACATTTGAGAGGTTACACTGCCTGGCTGTAACCTCTATAAGGTCAACAAAAAACCTGTTCTCCTGGTTAGCTTCAGAAAAGAAGCAAGATGTTAGTTTTAAAATAAGCACATAAATACATACATCAAACCAAATCCTGGACAAAATAAGTACCCTCTTCAAATGTCACTTACAGTTTTGCTTGCTGTCTTCAATGAAACCACTCCTGATTTGGTCCCATATGATAGAACAGCATTGTGAACTGTAAAATATCACTGTGGAAGGTTCTTATTCTCTGTGCACAAATAAATCTCCCTGCAGGCATGCTTAAGGCTCTTTTGCTATTAAGCTTCTCTAGTATTCACCTTAAAAGCTGCAGTGCTTTGACTCATACCAAACTTGCTTCTAAAGCACCACCAGTAAGGGGATAAAAGATAAGGAGACTTAAACACTATCCTGTGTGCACTGGGATCCAGCCTTTTCTTTTCAAGGATTTTGCCTTTTCCAAAATAAGATTTGACATGAATAAAGGATCTTCCAAAATGCTAAAACATGGTAAAACATCTGCGCTGTGCTTTTTTCTTTATTTTATTCACTATGGTAGAAGCACTGCAGAACAGAAATTACAGAGTGGGTTATTTGTTTGGTTTGGGAGTTGTTTGTTTCTTTGGTTGGTTTTCACACAAATGAATTCTCAGAGATTTTAGTGTGAGTATTTTAGATTGTATTAAATCAACCCTACTGATCGATTTTGAGTAACTGGAAGCAGCTTCCAAGGCTTCAAAACATAATGCCTTTAACTGCCTCAATCTTGAGGCACATGCACTTAAAAAATACTCCTTAAAGAAAATAAAACACATGCATTTCAATTTGTCTTCCTGGAATATGCCAAGTTGTCATATCTGAATAAACAGACTTTGGTATGCAGATCTCTGCTAAGCATTGTGATTAGTTCTTATCTGACTGATTTTTGTTAGTTATGAAAGTCACATATGGCTTCTTTAACTGCATGATGGTGGCAAACCAGTCAGCATAGGAGATCTGTAAATCTTAAGAGGGAAATGAAAAATTCACATTCAGTGTTCAGGACTAAAGTTTTAAAACCTGCCTGGTAAACTTTAGCAGCTAAAATATTTGGGAAAGCTAGACTCAACTGTCAAAAGTTTGGCTCCCTTCAATTTTCACTAAATCATAGAATCATAGAATGGTTTAGGTTGGAAGATCATCTAGTTCCAACCCTCCCTGCCATGGGCAGCAACACCTTCCATTAGATCAAGTTACTCAAAGCCTCATCCAACCTGGCCTTGAACTTTTTGAACTTTTACTGTTTCCTTTACCTAAGAAAAAGGACTATGAAACCTCCATATTCCACTTAGGACAGTTTTTTACAGTAAAGTAGAGAATATAAGTTTACCTTGACACAAAATATTCTGAGTACTGGTAGAAAAGAAGAGTGCAGGTTCAGCAATGAAGCTGCTGTACTCATGTTGTGTCAGCTAAGTTCCCACATCCTTAACAGATGAACAAAATGTAAGGACCAGCACAAGACCCTGGCATCACAGTGGCATTTAGATCACCTGAAAATGGGCTACAGTGCCTATACTACAGAGATGACATCTGTGCCAGATGCAATCTTTGGAAACGGTCCAAATGTCTGTATTTCAGATATTAATGAAAACTATAATCAGTAGAGATTTAAAACTAAAATTAATTTAGTGTTAGATAATAGGAAAAAATTCTTCACTATGAAGGCGGTGAGGTACTGGAACAGGTTGCCCAGAGAAGCTATGGATGCCCCACGCCTGGAAGGGGTTGGAACCAAGGCCAGGTTGCATGGCGCTTTGAGCAACCTGATCTCGTATGAGATGCCCCTGCCCATGGCAAGGAGGTTGGAACTAGATGATCTTTAAGGTCCCTTCTAACCCAAACCATTCTATGATTCTATGATTTGAGCAACTAAATTGACACCAATCTTTCAGAGACAGAGTAGCAAATCTTCCTTTAAAAAGTAGAACAAGCAAAAGAAGAGATCCATTTTATGCACAGATTTTTCTACAACCCTGTGATTAACACCATATCTAATTAAAACTACAATTGAAAATAATGCTTAGTTAAGTATTTGCACAAAAAGGCATACATAAGACTACATATACCTTCTAGTGTGAAATGGTGATATTGGGTTATAAGTATACTAAAAAGTTAGAAAAACAGTACTTTCCAAAGCAAGAAAAATACTGGTTTTGGTCATAGTACATGATACAAATTACTACTGGAATTCTATTTACTGTATTAGAGTAAAAGCATTTACAGAAAAGTCCTACATATCCCCACAGCAATCATTTAGTCAGCTAACATACAGCAGCATAGTGCTATAAAGAGTGCTACTTAAGAGCCAGTTGGCACCGCTAGTAAATTTTAACCCATTCATTCAATGAGACTATGTCCTTCACTCTCAAAGTCTAATGTTAATGTTTCTTGAGTACAGCCAGAAAGTCAAAAAATCTAAGATGAAAGAGAAAGAATCTATTACCTTTCCAGTTTGGTCTTGAGAGCATTTGTGATAATCAAGGACGCACATACCCATTAATAAACTCTTCTGACAGTATAACGCTTATAAAATTAAATGTGGTAAAAAGACTCCCTGATTAATCTGATTTATATACCACAGATTAATCAAGGGAAGATTTCCAGTATATTAATTGAACTGCCATTTATCATGTATGCTATTTATCACACATTGTAACAGCAGCCAACTCTCTTGATGTTATCAGGCATTTGACATTTTTCGTAATTGCTTATGAGGTTGACAGAAGTTTGATTTTGGTGAAGTAAGTTCCCACCACAGAAAAACACTGTTCATCTGCAAAATGTTCTACAAGTCTCTTTTTCTTACTGAACAGAGAGTATGTGTATTCTGGATCAGCATTATCTGCATGATGATCTATATTTTCTTTGGGGCATTTGATGACCTTCTCTACAGACAGTCTCATCACAAGGATGTCTGCTGTTTTTCAATCCAGACGCAGCTTACAGCTTTCACAGGAATGCTGACATATCATGGAAGGGTTCTCAGAAAATGAGACAGGCACAGTGACAGCAGTAATGCTTGTGTGCCATTTTACAAATTGAAGCTAGTGAGATCTGCCTGTGTTTCGTGTTAGATGAAGATCAGCTTTTCCTCATCATGCCAACAGTGGAAAATATGATGCACAAGAGAATAAAATATAAGACTCTAGTTACTTTATTAGAATCAGGGTAGATGCCAGAAAGACAATTTCAATTAAAACCTACTGTATCAGTCAATTGCATCAAGCTTCTCAACTTAAAAAAAAATAATACACATTGATAGCATAAGAAAAAAAATTATCATTGCTGTTTATTTCTTGAACAGCAAAAAATAGAATTTGATTAATTTTGATTAAGTAACTGGCCTAAAATGACTCTTTCCAATGTGTACCAGCAGCATGTTTTCTCATTTTAACTCTAAATTCAGCTGGCTAGTTTTTCAACTCTCGGGAGGACAGGACAACTAGAAATAAATTTCTGATTGGACAAAAGCAAATTAATTTTTTAGAAAAGACTACACTTCTACTTTATAGCATCAGAAGAATATATCTGGCAATAATTCAAGTCACTTGCTTTGACATATCTTAAAGTTAAAAAAAAAAAATCATTTCAGTGTGACCTTTTTCCTTTAATTTTCATGGAATTTATATTAAAAATAATCAAAAAGATCACCATTAAAATGAACCGTTGTGAAAATTCTCAAAATTAAGAGTTTATGCTGACCCAAAGTATTTTGCAGCTTTATAGTTCACAAGTGCATCTGATTTCAGTTTCGTGCCTCAACCCATTTGACTTGACCAATAAAACCCTACCAATGGAAGAAATCTGGTAGAGGACAGCAAAGGGCACCATGCCTATGAAGCTCAGGGAATACCTCATGGAGCAGGGCATGTCAAAATACAGCTTCTGCAAATAAATTGACTTTATCTCAACACAAAGGAGACCAGAGGGTGGCGTTTGTTTTTGGTAAACACCAGTCAACAACTGAGTAGATCAACAGGTGGTTCCATGAGTTCACTAAAAGAGTGTGAATGTCTCCCCAGGATAGCCAAGCTATTACAGAGGGGTGGGGTGAACACGTGGTTCACCGGAACATAGACTATATGGGAAAACAACGGGGTTGAGCTGGCTTCAACCCATGTACTCCTTCCCATCAATATATTTTTGGGTCCTCTCCTTGCCTGTTTCCTATCTATAACCCTTACTGCATAATGTAACATGATCTCTACTGCGCAATTTTAGCCATATCTGCCCTGCTCCAATTTGTCTCAACATATTTATAAAACAAAATTACAAAAGTGAGCAGTAGCAGTAATCCAGGTGGTTTTAAAACCAATTTTGGCCCTGCAGCTGACACACATGATAAACTGACAGTAAGACACTAACGCTATCTAGATGCTAATTCCATTTATATTGAACACTTCAGCAGAAAGTAACTTCAGGACTCATTCACTCTGTTTAATATAATACTAACACAAAAGGATCCCTCTGAGGAAGGAGGGATCTTGTTTGTAGGCCTAGGTGGAAGTGTCCCCAGAGATCTTTCTGAGGCTTCTCAGACAAAATTGAGTAGTTACCAAACAGTTGTTATTAGCTTGGTCAGCAAATAGGTACCCTACTCCAGCAGAGGCAGTGGGGAGAATAAAGTTTCTTCAGAATTTGCAGTCCTATCCTTCATTATAAAGCAGGCCTGAAAGTCTGCATAATTAGAGAAAAAAAAAGTCTTTTGTCCTATTCCTTTAGATGGATACAGTATGTCACAGAGTTCGACAGGTATTATCAGTGTAACTGAAACTTGCATATATATTTTCCTTAATGAATGATGAGAGGTATAAATTAGAACAAGAATCTTACACTTTGAAATCTGCTATGCTGAAAGTGAAATCAGAAACAAAAAGTGATCAATTAAGTGAGATTTTGCAAGAATAATATCCATAGCTAACAATAAAACTTGGTGAAAGTTTTCGGCTTGTACAAATATAGCTTTTAATGGGAGAATGCAATTCCCTCCAGTCCAGATCAATGGAAGTGCCATTTAAAATGTTGCATCTTTACAGGAAGAAAATATTTGCTATACCTAAGCTGCATTCACATTCCCACTGAACAAAATTATGAGATACAAGCACGAAGTTTAGACATGACCATAAGGGTAAAACATCAGTGGCTCAAATAAAGATTGGGACACAATGAAGTAAAAATAGGTGACAATATGTCTCATAAATTGATTATTTAGTACCTTATGTAACACTCAAAATTTAGAAGATTTTCTGAAAACTCTCATCACTGAAATCTCTATCTCAGGATGCAAAATAAAGTCAGTTATTGAACAAATCCTTGCCAAAGCAAACACGTAAAGCACTTTTAAAGACCAATTGAAAGCTAATATCTGACAAGCTCAGTGACCAGACCTAAGCCATCTTGCCTGGCCAAGAAGAAAACATTCAGAGACTGACCACTGAGTAGCCTTTAACAAGAGGAATCTGCTGCTGTGAACAAGATATTCCAACAAGCAATAAGGCCATGGCATGAAAAAGCTGCTCTCACCTAGCAAGGCCAGAGGCCATGCAATTACTTCTGACAGCTACTTCTCAGTAATTGTCACAGACATGGTTAGGAAAGAAAGTTTCATAATAAGAGAAAGGTCTTAAAAAAATCTCAGTATGTAGATGTTGAGCTGTTCCCCAGCATATCTGAAATACCTCTCATTTTATGATATTCCAAACATGCTCCAAAATGTGTTTAATCTGTAGGGATTTTCAAAAAGGTAGACATGTTACTGAAGTAAAAACTTTTTTTCAGAGCAGGATCTGCTTTCATTGTCGGCAGCTCAGAAATTGTTGCCACCTTCTGGTTAGTGGTAGCTACTGGTGTTAATTCACACAGGTGTCAATAAATGATGGTTTTCAGTGGTGCTTGAACAAACCATTATGAATACTCTTAAAAACCTGACAGAAACACTCAAACAGTGTAAAAATGGCAAGAGATAGATGTGATGGCAGAAAACCTACCATCTCAGCCTCAGCATAAGTCAAGCAAAGGAATATATTAATAAATGGGGATCTTTGATATTTCAACAGGAAATTGCTGGAAGAGTTACAATATTAACACCTTGTCCCTCTGGATTCCCCAGTGCATGGATCATTCTACTACATTCAAGTATCAAACATAAATGGATGAACAAGAAAATTCAGGGACAGTGGAAGAAAATGAGACAAAATTAAATTCTAGCAAGAAAGATTGTAGCAGCCTCTGAGCTAGAAGTAATGAAGAACAGTGGCTTCAAATACACAGGTAGTTTATGTTACTTAAAAGGAGAATGTTGGGGGTTTTCTACTAAGAGTGAGAAGAAACTGAAGTAATACTTAACAAAGCAGTACTGTAGTAGGAGGCTAGTCTGCACTCATTTTTTTGACAATACACAAACATGAAATACAGAGGTGGGGACAGATAGCAGGAACATTTAGTACAGCAGAAGCGCAGAAGCAGACTGGAGGCAGTCTACAAAAATGAGTGACAACAGCACAACCAATCTGTGAGTTTGGAATACGTATAGAATCAAACAGAAGAGTAAAAGCACTTCTGAAACAAGTAGGAAGTGTAGCTTGAAGCACAGCAGCAACACAGTGAACAATAGAAGCAAAAAGGTCAATATGTCAAAAGTCCTTCTGTCATTCAGGTTATATAGCTTGCTGGCAGAAATACAAAACAAGACCTTTCAGAAGGGGAAAGGAATCAGCACGATAGCTAACATGCAGTGAAGAGGATGAGACTAATGAGCTGAGACAATTATGCTGAGGTACTATAGGCTTTGAAAGAGACTGTCATATAGTAAAGGAAGAATGGTAACATTAAGAAGGTTGTCGGCATGCAACCTAAAGGGGTGGATGAATCAAATTCTGCAGATACTAGCACAAATTGAATAGGATCAAAACCCACTTTACGTAACCCAACATTCACTGTGGGCAGGTAGAACCTCTTCTCCATATTCTCTTTGTTTGATCTTGGCTAGCTTCAAACTTAGACTTACAATACTCAGACCTGAAAGCATGATGACAGTTGAAATTCTTTCTAGCTCAGATTCAGAAAGCACTCTGGCTCGTGCAAAATTGAGGACATAGAATCATAGAATCGTGTAGGTTGGAAAAGACCTTTAAGATCATCAAGTCCATGTGGAGTTATAGCTAAGAAACCTATGAATACAAATGTGCAAGAAACTCCTACAGCTTATGAAGCACCTCTGTTCTGATGTGCCTTCTTTAACCTTCCCCTAGCCACCTACAGTACCTTCACTTAACTTACCAGCTCCTGCCTTAAGCAAGCTGTCTTGTTACTAGCACAGAATGAGTCCCTGCAGAGGAGATCTCACTGACTCATTACAAAATGAAGAAGCGTCTAACAACTTACCTACTTTGAGAATAGTGTAAACCTTTGACAGTTTACTTGGACGGCAGTCTAGAGGAAAGTAAATCCATGGGAACTATAAACAGAACTGTTTATGTGAGCCAATTTCTAATCAGAATGTCTCCTGACAGTGAATTGTGCCTATGCGTTATCAGAAAGCTGAAGACAGGCAATTCCAAAAACCTAAATGCAAACCTAGATTTTTATTTGACAGATAGGTACAGAACCTATGCTATGAACATCTTAGCTTTGTCAGCTCCTTTTGTTTCCTTTAAGCCAATAATGACTACTGCTTTTCAGCAACATTCCAATGTTGAGATAGCGTCATCTTTGCAAGGGTGTTCACTATTCCCAAGCATAAGACACAATTATATTCTGAGTAGTATAAGAAGTTCTTAATTCTGCAAAACAGATAACACTAATAACTATCAATGATTTAACAGAAAAAAAACCCCAAACAAACAAATGACCCTAGTTTTTAGCTTCAAGTGGAGCAATTAAGCTACACTAAGAAGTATTTTGTCTTATTCTGGATTTGAAAGTTCTTCATGATAGAAACAGTCAAGGTGATCTGCTGAAAATAAGACAAAATGACAGCTCAGTGGTTTATAGAGTACTTAGCTTATCACTTGATTGACATTAAACTGTTATTCTATGGGGAAACAACTGCCCAGAATTCCTGAGAAATCATCATAACAAAAATAATATTCCTGCCTTCTTACGGTCTAAGAGTTGCAGACGAGCATTTTAAACCAAACTCTCCTTATTATGATGACTTCTTGCCAAAAAACAAGTACATACTTTGGGCTTCATTTTAATTTAATTCATGGAATTAAAATAAGACATCTTAAAACTTCCTGTGCATAAAACACAAGAATACCATTCACTTCCCTGAGATCATACAGCTCAGTGGATGGGACTTCGAAGGTGGTAAAAGTGATCAATGTGCAATGGTTGTTAACTACTTTATCTGTGCCCTCAGTGAATTAAAACGGCTATTTTCACGCATGGTGCTAGGAAAAAAGACAACATCTGTGTATTTATGTTTTCTATTGCTACCTATAGTAAGCAGGATGAGCAAGCTTACTAAAGATTTTCCAGTACCTTTTTCCTAAGGGAACAGCAACACATCAAGAAAAATATGCTTTGAATGAAAACCCATGTTTATTACTGTGATGTGCACACACTTCATAATGCAGCTTTTATAATCCCCCCCTTTTTGCTTTTGCTTCTCATAAACTCTATGCTTTCAAATGTGTAGTAATAGCACTAGCTATTGTGATTTGTGCTCTGTACAACACATTTAATTCTCTAGTTGTTTGTTACAAATACAGTGCATGTGGCAGGTCATAAATTCAAAGACTATTTTCATATAAAAATAGAAAAGCCATACAGATGTCATTTTCAAGAACAAGACACCAGTCTGGTACAGGTATAATAATATCTCCCAAGCAAATTTATATGCCATTTTTTTTTAGATTGTAAAAATTCACTTGATTCGTGAACAAAAATGAATGATGCTAAGAAACATTTGTCAGAGGACAAAAACAGTACCACAAAAGAAGGTCTTCTGTACTTGCTCTCATGTCTGCCTTAGATTAACACGCTATAAATGTTTTTACTAAAATTCCTTCTACAAGTATTCTAAGAGTTTTTTAAGTAAGAGACAAATTTACTTTTGGAAAATCTTTTATTAAAGGTTTGTGTTGTGTTCATCTAACTTGGGTTCTTTAGAAGTGGTTCCGATTTTCTGTCTTTCTTAAAAGAAACACTATAATACAAGGTGGTTTGGAGCATTACAATTTTTGTTTGTCCATTGTTACACTAGTAAAGGAGACCAGGATATCCAAGAAATTCTGAAAAGGAAACTGAAAATAAGGATAAATGTATAAGCAACTAGAAAAAAGTGACTGAGAATTGCATAATGTGCAGCCTCGGTAACACACTCACATTTTAGCCATTGCTGAGTAGTGCTTGCACTGCTTGCACAGCATCAAGGTCGCTTCCATTTCCCACTCTAGTCAGCTTGTGGTGGGCAAGATTTTGGGGCAGAACTCAGCCAGGACAGCTGACCCAAACCAGCCAAAGATATTCCATACCATAAAGCATCATGCTCAGCAGCAAAACTGGAGTTTTTCCAAAGCTCAATTTTACCTCAATTTTCCTTTGTATGCTTCATCCATGTAGAGTGAAGCTTGCCATCAAACTTAGTTAAGCCACAATTTTATAAATTCAAACTACTCTTGCTAATACATTTGATGGTTTTTCTTCGACTGAATCTAAACCACTCATTTTGTGACAGATGGTGAGTGACTGCTCTAGCAGCAGTTGTTTTTCTTGTTCCTTCTATCATTAAAGTTTTTATCTTGACCCAAGAGATTTTTCTTGCTTTTGCCCTTCCCATTCTCTCTCCCATCCTACTGAGAGGGTGTGAGTAACCAATTGGGTGGGACATACCTGTCAGCTGGAATCAACCTGCCACACATCCAAAACCACCTTGAATAAATGCAGTTTTATATCATGGTGATGTGATCTGCTGATGTAATTAGCTTCAACCACTGTAGATCTTTTCATTAATTTAAATTATTTTAAGATATTATTTTAATTCTTGATTTTTTTAAGTATGTTTAACACACCATCTTAGCTTTCCTTTAAAAATTAATTTAAAAATACTATATCAAAGATAACTGTAGATGTTAAATTTTCAAGTCACTTGTCTCTTTTTCAGATTCATACCTCTGTCTTTTATTGGAATTAAATTAATATTTATTGACTCGATCAAACAATTTGAGGAAAAGAGGCATTACTTTCTTAGAAAACTTTAAGAAAGAGACAAAGCTTTCTCAAATAGACATGAAAGATTCTGAGAATATTTTAAGGCCATATTGTAAATAGAAATTGACTCATTTTTTGAAAAGTAATATAGTAGTTCATCTTAGTTGAAAATAGACTTTTTAACTCTGGGCAGATTCCCAGTGAAACTAAAGACAGACTGATGAGAAAGAGGAATTAAAACTTCCTGCTATAGCAGAAGTGAAAATAGATGAAAAAAACTTCTGTGCTAGTGTACACACATCTACCAGTAGATGTGTGGAGAAGTTATACATTTGTAAACTGCCTGTAGAGATGACTGATAAAGGTCCTGATCAAATGAAAGAATAACAGCTGGTTTCACATCCAGCTAAGACAGAAAACTGCACATTTTCCTCCTTTCATGAAATCAGGTGAAAGCAACATCATAAAAATTTGGTGAATTGAGCAACAGCACGTTCTACTCCAACTGACCTTCAGAAGCACTTACACAGGCTTACAGCTCTTTTCAACCGTTTCTTGAAACAGTGAAGAATTCATAGAGAAGTGTAAAGAGGCAGAACTACTTCAGATTATAACAGCTCAACATCTTAGGAAGATGAATCCCAAAGTACATCCTAGGAACTAAATTAAAATTCTCACCTTGTAAACGAAATAGCGAAAGGATTCATTAAGATGGGTACTTGTCCAAAGTTCCCTTCAGGTATTGACTTTAATAGGCAAACATGCCTGATCTCTGTTGCCCTTTCTGCCTCCACCAAACAATAGAGATGATGGTAGCAGTGTCAGACTAGAAGTAGTCCAGAGAGTGAAAAGTTGAAAGTAGAAGGGTTTCCCACATTCAAAAATATTTTTGCTACAGTAATGTACACGGTATCGTCAGAAGTTTTTGAGATCTATTTCACCTTCCCATGCTGGAGCAGTGTCAAGCATAATTAACAGGACTTTTGACTTACTGGGTTGTAAACCTCTGGTGACTTGTTTTAGGTGACACCTTCTTATGCTTGCCAGTCTTGTAATATGTTGGGTTTTTAATAAACAAACTAAATCTCCCTTATTAAAAATGAAGCTAATTATGATTTATCTTCTGCCAGACAAGAGAAATCTGTTATTGTCATTTGCATTCATTTTGCAAAATGGAAAAAACTCACATTACACCTTGGTTGTCTCTGTTCTGAACAGGGCCAGTTGTTTAATGTTGGTGGGGAGCTTCAAAACATCTCTGTTTTCTCTTCAATTACCTGGCTTCTGTGAGAAGTTGTTCAAGTTGTGAACTTGGTAGGCTCAGGTTATGAAATTAATCACTCTTGAAAATTGCTTTAGACAGACCAATGCAAAAGAAGAGTGGTCACCATCCAGCATTCAACTTCATGAATTTTAATTGTGTTTAACTGGTAAAATGAAAGAAATAAAAATCTAATCTAAAATTTAATACAGATCTAAAATTCAGTAGTCATTTGTTAAGGAAATTGCAATAAATGCTTAATTACAGCAATGTCAAAATATTGTTTGGCAGATGCATTTAATTATAAAACTAAGTAGTAGTTTTATTAGCATGACACAAGAATTAAAAAAAATACCCATGCCAGTTAGAGTATTTTGAAGTTTTTTTCCTGTTTTACATGCTGACAAATACTGACAAAACAGCATTTTCCAGCAAAAACGTTGCACTGACTTCCTTCAACCATCTTAACATGATTGTGACAGATTGCACAATATAAAAAGCAGTTCTATCAGCAAAACAAACTTTACACATTACACCTACTATTTTTCCTCTTCTAAATCATCTACCACTGCTTTTAAAGGTCGCATATTTCATATTTCAGTGTGTGTGTGCGGGGAAATAACACTTCTTAACTTGAGAGATCAGCAAGGATGCTATGCCAGCTTTGTTGTTCACTGGATAATTTCATTTATTACTCTTACGGTGGATAGCATCTGGCATTCATTTTTATGTAAAGAAAGATTTCCATGTGTAAAATGCTTATACTGCAATAATGGAAACAAAACAGAGTAATTAAATGAATGAGGTCTGATGTTTTGTTTTCACTAATTAAAATATCTTGCTCCTCTTTCTTATGGTACTACTGTGAAGCAAATGTGGTATGATAAAAAGATGAAACCCTGTTTCTAATACTGTGAAAAAAATGCCTATGCCCACTGCCAAGCATTTCAGAATTCATTCAGTCCTTGCATTACAGGTCAAAAAAATAGAAGTTAGCTCCAGGATAAACTTGCTTATGTCAGACAGTGACAGCAAAGCAAAGGCTTAGAAGAGGGGACTTAAGAAGGAAATGGGTTTAGAAAAACAGAAAAAAAGAAAGCCCAAGCAAACAATGTAAACAAGAACAAAAGAAAGGAAAATGTATGGAAACAGTATAGGCATTACACGTCATCATATTATTCAAAGCTCTGCATATGGTCAGTGGAGAGAAACAGGCATTTTTAGGGGTACTATAATTGCTGACTAATTTGGACAGTGTTACTCTTAAGATCTTCAGCTTTAAAGAATTTCAGGCAAGGAATCACTGCTGGAAGGTGAGGGAGACACAAGTGCTTTCTTTTCTTGTTAGGTGTATCTGTTTAATACATAGTCCGAGTTTTCAGGAAAACTGGGTTCAGAAATCAGAGTTCAAGAATTAAATGTCTTTCTCAGTGTATTTATGGAGCTAATGATTGTGACAAGTTACATGACATTTGACTGGAAAGACATAAAACAAAGGGTCTGGTGTCCTCTTAAGGCTGTTAAGAAAGCTACCTTTCTGCCACTAGTCCAGAACAGACCAGGTACCACAACCTAGTTGTTTCCTTTTGTACATCAAGCACTATCAAAACTGATTGCTATAATTTTATTATTTTTTTCCATAAAGGTTTTTGCTGTTGTTTATGTAAGTGTGTCTGAACTACTTGAGCAGTTTTTCCCAAAATCATAGAAGCATAGAATGGTTAGGATTGGAAAGGACCTTAAGATCATCTAAGTTCCAACCCCCCTGCCTTGAGCAGGGACGCCTCACCCTCACACAGGGACCATGTCTCCCAAGGCTCTGTCCAACCTGGCCTTGAACACCGTCAGCGATGGAGCATTTACCACTTCTTTGGGCAGCCTGTTCCAGTGCCTCACCACCCTCCCAGCGAAGAACTTCTTCCTTGCATCTAACCTGAACATTCCCTCTTGAAGTTTAAACCCATTACCCCGCATCCTATCTCAACAGTCCCTGACGGAGAGTCCCTCTCTGGCATCTTTTTAGGCCCCCTTCAGATACTGGAAGGCTGCTATGAGGTCTTCGTGCAGCCTTGTCTTCTCCAGGCTTAACAGCCCCAACTTTCTCAGCCTGTCTTCATATGGGAGGTGCTCCAGTCCCCTGATCATCCTTGTGGCCCTCCTCTGGACTTGTTCCAACAGTTCCATATCCTTTTTATGTTAAGGACACCAGAACTGCACACAACACTCCAAGTGAGGTCTCATGAAAGCAGAGTAGAAGGGCAGGATCACCTTCTGCCATTGATCAGAATCTCATAACTTCATCACCTGGGGAATTATCCCTCTTGTCTACACATCAACAGGTGAAGCTGTTTCTAGATTGAGTACAAGACAGCAACAAAACCCAGATGAGCTGAGCAGATATTCCTTTTTCTTAGGTCACACTGATATCCTATACCATGCTGCTGTTTATGTAAGTATTGCCTTATGAGCATTAAAAGGAGTTGTACCTTAAGTATTTGGTCTAAAGTGGTGTCTAGATAAAACACCACTTTAGATCAAATTGTTCTAGTTACCTGCCCTTGCACTGTTAAATCAGGATAAAACACAGGAAGCAATAAGGATAACCCTGGTACTTTAGTCCTGTGACATGTTTCCAAAGCCTCTGATGTTCTTGTATTTATATCACAGCTGGTATACCAGAATATACCCATACTACCTGACTGCTGAATAATGTCAATCTTTATTACAGTTTAAAGATAGGCAGGGTACCCAAATACTCTGCTGAGAGTCAAATGCCATCTTAAGATTCAGCCACATAATTATAGTTCTTTAACAAACTATGCAAAAACATGTTTTTGATATGGGATATTCTATGGAAGAATAAACACATAGCATTTCCTCTTCAGTGTGAAGATGGATTTGGGCTTGATTAAGACTTGGACGGAAGAGTATGTGGGAATTCTCCATGAAATCATTGCAAGAGTACTTAGCAGACAGAAAACTGAAAATCATGTCAGTGGAATAGGTGTGGTATACAGGGAAACATCCAGCAGCTGAAGTGAAAGGAAAACTCCACTGCAGAAGGTATCTATTACCACTATCCACTAGAAAATGTCTTGTCATTCAAATAAGTAGAAGTAGAAAGCATGACGAGATTAATTTTCTTATTCCACAAGCCTTTACAAATAGGGTAGGCATATTAAGCTGACTAGCTTTAAACAGACATCCTGAAAAAAAGAATTAAAGATGCATCAAATAAATTAGAATCTAATTCTTGTCTATTATCAATCAGCTGTAAAATTTTAATTTATGTTAAAATTATATTTAAAATTACATTTAAAAATAAATGGAAATTTACTTTAAAATCAGAATAAATGAAATTTCATTTACAAATCAACTGAATGGTATATTCTATGTCTACATCTGACTGGAATGATAACTTCATTTGGAAGTTAACAAAATAAAAGAAAATTTCCTGAGCATCTACTGTACAGATAGCTTTCTTGAGATATCAATGTTTGAAACTGTTTGATAAATGTATTTCTTCATTTAAAGTGTACCTGCATGTTTTGACCTTTATCTGATTGATGCTTTAATCTTGAATTAAAACCAGAAAGGGCAAAATTCTCTCAGCTCAATATCATGGACACAATTTTTATTTCTTTAATTTATTTCCACATGCCAAAATATGACTCAACATCACTGTTAAGATCCACTTCTGTTCTCAAAGAGAAAAGCTGTGCTCTTTGCTAAAAAAATTGTATATTGAATAATAAAATATTGGTAACTGACTATTTTTTTTCCTTTAAAATTTTATTTTTAAGTTTTATAATCTGCTTTGTGCAATCAGCTTTAAGCCAGTGAGACTGAATTTACGTACCGTTCACCTTTGTCACCCTTCCCAGTGGTCTGTACGGACTCATGTCAAGCAGCTCCTTAATGTAAAATGGGTAGGTAGCCAAACCCACAACCCTCTCCTGTTTGGGTTGAAGGAGCCATGTTCTTTCTCCTATTCTGGCTTAATGAAGCTTTCTTTCCTTTAACGTGAGACTTTTCACAGAAGCCTGAAACATCCTTACCCCGCCTCTTCCTTCACCTGGTAGTTAAGACATTTCATCAGAAATGGGAAAATATAGATTCAGATTCCTGAAGCTTAGAGGTTATAAAATACAAACTTACTACTAGCGCATGTTGCCGCAGCCTCTAGAGCACAGTAATTATAGACAAAGAGTAAAAGGAATCAGATGAACCTATTTGCTTGTCTCTCCCACAAGAGACTCGTGTGCTACTCATATTTGCATTACTGCAGTTTTGCTCTGACTCCCAGGCCTTATTAACCAGATTAACAGAGCCAGAGAAAAGCTGTGGAAGAGCTCTGGAGGTGTAAATGGGGCCATAATGTAGCAGGAAAGGGAGG
>JANHGB010007551.1:0-80571 GCA_026283785.1 Coracopsis vasa
GTAAGCAGATTTGATGTGATCATACAAAAATAGTATTAAGTGAACATAATGATCTGTGTAGTTTGCAACCCAGAGTGGAATAATTGCAGACAGCAGGCCTCTGCTCTACGTAGAGCACAGGTTGTGCCTGCTCCCTTCCTGATTTTGGCCTTTGGTGTGATGGGCATATCTGTTCCCCCAAGGGAGAGAGCGGGGAGCCTTCCACTGTGATCTGGCCGTGAATTCAGGACCTTGCTTGAAGGGGGTTGTGGGAATGGTTGTGCAGACCCCCATTTCTAACTGTTGCTCTTAGATCTGTGTTTGGTTTTGAGCAGTGACTTAATATTCTCTGCTGTCAAAACCTGGTTGGAGTGGGTGACTGGACCAGATTAGCCTCCAGAGGTGACTTGCAGCCTAATGTACACTGTAGGAGAATCTCTCCAGAACTGCTGAGAATACTGGTGCATTAGCTTTGACATCAAATTGACCTTGCCAGGTGACAGGCTGCATTCAGCCCAGCACTGGGAGAGCAGGTCCCAGTACACCATGTGGTGTCCTCCAAGGAGGGCTGTGCAATGCCAGGGGCTAATTTCGCCAGGAAAGCAAGTTAGACTTGTCTAACCTTTCCTGCATGTCACCATCAACAAAGTGGGGCTAAGCACCGAGCACGTCCAGGAGCTGGAGGATGAACCTTTCTCAGACTTGACATCTGTAACATCTGGGCCTGTATCACACTGGGAAACCTGCTGGGAATGGGCTGGCTGGTATGTCCAGTGTGTTTCGGAGCCCTGGGCTGCTGCAGAAGCTGTCAGCTCTTTCTGTTCTTGGAGATAACATTTAAACCTGTAGCTGGGTCAACTTAACCAGTCCTGGTTTTGAAACCCCCAGTCACGCTGCATCAAAGCTGAGTCTAGGCTAGTGCAGCTGGCTCAGGGACACTGCAATGAGACTAGAATGTTTACCCAAAGGTGGCTTTGAACTCCAGTGACTTCTCAGGTCAAATAAACATTCTGAAACCGTTGAGAGCTGAATAATATCCGAGTAGGTGACAGTTGGCAGTGCTGGATCTCAGCCTTCCCACTCCCTCTCTTCAAGCCTGGCTTACTGGGCAGCAGAGAGAAACCCCTCTCAAATACATCTCCCTTCTCTGAGCCAAATGTTAGATTGAGAAAACTGTAGGTGTTGTCATGCTTTGTTATGAGATCTCTCTATTGATCCTTGCCAGCCTCCATGCTGTGGTTAGGATGCTTGCCCTGAGTTGTA
This sequence comes from Coracopsis vasa, assembly GCA_026283785.1. NCBI lineage: Eukaryota > Metazoa > Chordata > Aves > Psittaciformes > Psittacidae > Coracopsis > Coracopsis vasa. The sequence goes on from JANHGB010007551.1 coordinate 1,243, forward strand.
GGCTGCTACTGCTAAACTCAGCAGCGGGTAGCTGGTCTTTTCCAGGCACACATACCCCAGCTGTGTGCTCCTGAATGGAGGCTGACATGGGACTATCCCAGACTAAGGCCCAGCTGCCCTGGAGAGGGCAGCAGAAGTATGTCCCAGCTTAGTGCTGTCTTTGGAGCAGAGCAGGAGGGCAGCATGCTCCTGGTGGAAGAGAGCTTTTGATGCCCCTGTTCTTGAGCAGCTTTAGTCTCCTTTCTGTGTGTTGTATCAGATCCATGATGTGTGTGACAGATGGGGGGCTTGGCCAGAGGCAGTTTGAGGTACAGAGCACTTGGGGTTGATGGAGAGGATTCGAATGTGAGACTTTGGGCTGTGTTTAACTGCTTGTCTTTCTTGTTTCAACCTTCTCAGAAACTTGAATCCAGAGAACGAGTTGAAGAGATATTTTGGGGCTCGCACTGTACTTGGTGATCAGAGGTTAGTCCAGAACTTCATATTAAACCCTCTCAAAGTCCAGATTGGTGTGTCTGTCCTTCCCTGAGTGCAGCTTACTGAGCCCCCAGTGCCACACCTGGGCAGGGAGTCAGGGTTCAGGGTGTCCTACTCATTTAGTAGTGCTTGTTGGGGCAGGAGAATATTTGTTTTGTTAGGGGGTTGGGAGTAAGACTTCTGCAGGTTTTTTGATAGCATTTGCTTTTTTGTCTGCTGATATCCCCGCTCATTTACCTTCAACCTTCTCATTCAACCTTCTAAAGTCCTTTCACTCAAATTCATAGAGTGTAGACTCTTAGATTCTTTCTTCCTTCTCCAGCATTTGTCTCCTGTGTCTGTCCCAGAGTCTGATGTCTTACAGAGTGGACCCTGAATATGTTCCAGGGGGTCTCAGGCACTGCTTTCAGGGGCTTAGGAAACCTGCTGTTTGTGCGCAAGGTCTCTGTGCAGTTATCCATTGCACTGTGGTCAGCATCATCCATAAACTCCCTGCTTTCATGAGCTGGTTGAAAAATGTGCATGTAAGAAAGGATTAAGCTCAGAGCAGTGATGGTGGAAGCAAAAACTTTTTCTTAGAGAGTCTGTGGAAGAATATTTAGTGCTTGAGGAAGAAGCAGCAGTGCCTTATGGAGGAAACATGACTTTATTAGAGCAGCCTCAATTTCTGGTTTCCTTCTACTGTGAACAAGTGCATTAGTTGCATTTGTGAATGCAGCTTAAACTGAATCAGTTGACATTTGAAGGTGCTGCTGGGAAGGGAGGTGAGTCAGGGGGATGTGGGGCTCTCTTAATGGGACCTGGGAAGCTGTTTGAAGCAAAGAAGCAGCTGAGAACTTGGCAGGTATAAAAACGGGGGAGAAGCTATCGAAGTGGAGATGCTGGAGGCACTGGCTGGCCCGGAGAGAAATGCTTCAAGTAAGGCAGAGCCTGAGTGAAAGTATGTTGTGTCTCGAAGGCAGACATGTTAAACTTCTGAGCAAAAGCCCTGTGGCAGGGCTGCAGATGGGGAAGAAGTTGGATCTCTTTTTTTTTCCCCTGAATCACCCTTTTTCTGGCTGATTTCAGCTCTTCTCATTCTTTCAGTGCAGAGAAACTGTGACTTGTTGTGTTTTATTTCCCCAGGCCAAGGCAAAGGCAGCGCCAGCACATCCGCAGCACATGGCTGACAGTTCCAAAGAATACCTGGCCACGCTATGGCAAAACAGGTGAGGCTTTTGGTACTGCTGCCTTGGCACAGGTGCTGCAAGAGCCTCAGTGCATGGAAACCAGAGCTGCTTTCATCAGCTGCCAGGCTCAGGATAAGCACTGGCTGATGTGGAAAGAGAACTGCTCTGCAGCTGATGGAAATAACCTCCTTCCTCAAAGGGAGAACTCTGTCATGTTGTATCTTGGTATTTGAGGGTTTGTTTTCCCCTTACTGGAGGTAGCAGGTGATGAAGACTTCCTTTCTTAACAGCAGTGTTGCTAAATAATAAAAAATATGTATATCTACAAGGGTGCTGGAGAGGGACTCCTCATCAGGAACTGTAGTGATAGGACAAGGGGTGATGGGTTCAAACTGAAACAGGGGATCTGTGTCTTAGGTTTTCACTTTGCACCTTCTGATATGACCTGAAATATTTAATGAAAAATATTTGGTCACAAAAATACTGGTTAAAAACAAACAAACAAACCTGACATTATGAAAAGCCACATATTTTCATCAGAATGGTGAACAAATGAGTCTGTTTCTGATCTTACTGATGTTGGGGTGAATGTGTAGAAACTCTAGTGAGGCCAGTGAATTGCATTTACATTCATGCAAAACCAGGGAGAGATCAGAATCAAAGATATTATCCTTTTCTCTTCTAGAAAAGATTGCAAATATTGTCAATATTTACTATAGTCATAGTTCTGAGAATCTGTGCCTTGTTCTCCTGTCTTTAGTGGTTATTCCAATGAGCTCAATTAAAGCAAAGAAAGTTATTTAGCATTATGTTTACTAAAAATAGACCTGATCCTTATGGTCTTAGATTAAACTGGGATTCAGGTGGTGAAAGGACAGACTTCTCTGGCGTGATGTCATTATTGAGCTGTTTCTCTCTGAAACTAAACATACACTAGGGGAAAAAAAAAGTTTTATTTTATACTGCTCAGGACCTTAAAAAAATCGCTATTGTCACCTACCCATGTTTTCCCGTTTCTCTGTCCACCTTCCTACCTGCCTACAATGTGGAAAAGATTAGAAGCGAATATACTTTATTTCTCAGTTTTATAGATGATACAGTTTTGTTCTGTCTTCTGATTTCATGTCTGCAAGTGATTGCAATTGTTTCAGCATAGATTAATTTTTGCACACTACAACCTATAGTTAAAGAAGCAACTTCTGCTTTTTTCTTTTTGTTAAGAAAAGCCTCTGTATAATTTTATTCTTGTTTTAAATTTCTAGAAATCCTTTTTTAATATTTTCTGAAGAACATCGGTGTGTATAATGGTAGAGCTAAAAAGAATCAGCTTTCTCACTGTGACAATTAAGCTGCTTTGTGATTAGCAGCAGGTTATGCAATAGAATACAAGACACTGCATCTACTGTTTCGTTTTTTATCTAAGGGATGGCAAAGTAACCTTTTATGTCGTCAAGGACAGGAGCACCTTAGCATCTAGTAACAAATATAGATCTGTGTTCCTAGAGAAAATACAGTTACCATAACTACCGTTTTTTACAGTAACTAATGGATATGTAACTTATTACTCAGTCCAAAGCTCTTGGAAGTGAAAAATCTTTTCCACTGGAAAACATTCCTGATTGCTCCTGTATATAAATATCTATTATCAATGTGCTACCTGTGCTGTGAAACAAAATAAAAGAAACTGGATGAAGCATCATTAGAAGAAAATAGGAAGAGCACAGTTAAATTTTTGATATTAGTGAACTAGAAGTCAAGCCCTCAAAGACATGCAAGTGCTTAACTCCTAATGGTTTCAGTAGAAATTAGGCATTCAAAAACGTATTTAGAATTTGGGACTGTACAGGTTCTGTAATGAGTACAAAGAAATTAAATACATGAATATTTAAGATGAAATTTTTGCTTTGACAGGTTTATTTCTTCAGTAGGTATTTATTTTTCAGCAGTTTCATCATGCATCATAACCTAGCATGATATATCAGTAGGATATGGCTTTTACACCAGACTAGATACATTTGTGTCAACATTTCTTATTTTTTGAGGATTTTCATAACTTTATTTCAGACCTTTCCTCAGACCTAAACCTCAACCCAGAAACTGCATTCTATTTTTAAAATACATTCTGAAGTAGCTGGGTCTCCCCTTCCCTTTAGATCCAATGGTGACAAGGTGGCATCAATGACATCTCTCCACTAGCAGCAGAGCAAAATCTCTCCAGCTGTGTTACTTTCTCTTCTTACTCTGATACCTCCTCCTCCTTTTTCTCCCACCGCCCCCTAATCTGTACCTCTGGCTAAATGTTTGCAGGTTAGGCAATGAATGAGGTAGCACTTGCTCTCTAACGCTCTGTGATCTGATTCCATAAATAGTTTCCCAGGCACAGAGTCCAGCCAAGATCAATGAGATCATTCACATAAGCAAATAAAGATTTGTAGGATCAGGCCCTTGATCGCCTCCTCTCTTCTCTTGGGACTAATGTCCTTTCCCAGCACCACCATAACAACACTCTTTGGCATCTCTTTCTCCTATTGTTTCCTGCCAGTTTGCCAATCCAATCTTTTATTTCATCCTTTAACTTCCTTGAAAGCCCCATCTGTCCTTTTCCCGAAGCCCCCAAAGGCTGGGGATTTTTAAACAGTGAAAATTCAGGTAAAATTATTTGACAGGTTTATTTCTCTTATGCTAAATTGCTGGATTGTGATCTCTTCTCTAAAGCCTGATGTGTTAGTACATGCTTTCTCCAGAGGCTTTCTGTCCTGCAATGATTCAGCTCCCATGATTGCTGTGCCACCAAGAATTATCTTCATCACTGAAAAATCACTCCTCCATTTGTCTGCATCTACACACACCAAGCACATAATTTTTACAATGGGTTGCATCATGTGATGTCAGATCTCTAAAGAAAACAATTTCTAATAGGAAATATAAACACTGAAGAGCCCAGGGCAGCTTCATTTGAAACCAATAGAGATTTGTCCTCTGACTTCAGTGGGAACAGAATTAGGTCCCAAGACTACAACCACACAGCCACAGAGGGGCTGATTTACACAAACACTTCTTATTAAAAGAAATAATAAATTCCCTAAAGTAGTAGGGAGAAGAGCATATAAATACTTAAATGCTTCCCCCTGTGTCACCAGTATATTTATGCTCTGCTGCCTCCACTTAGTACTTTTTATGGTGAGCTGGGAAAAGGAGAGACTTTCCACCCCCAGAAAATCTCTCTCTGATGAGAGGTGTTTTAAAATGAGAACCTTGAGAGATCAGTGACTAGGGGGTCACATAGGAGAGAGCTCTAGGGAAATTTGAAGGAAAAGGTGTGGAGTCAGAGACTGGGGGGAGAAGGGGCCATGTGTGTCACAGAGCAAAAGTGCTTCTTTCTATTTTGAGAATTAGAAGTTGGGGCTTGTCATATTTTTTTTTCTCTTGGAAAAGCTTGCAAACGATACTCAGCTGTCATTTAGGCACCTGTAAATATACAGAGTTTCTAGCAAGGATCTGCGAGGACCTCAAAGGCCTCCCACACTTGATCTAGAAGACTGCTGAAGGGAAGGAGGTTCTTTTGCAAAGACCAGATGTTTTGCTGCGGTTCAAAAGGGCTGTCAGCAGATTACCTTGCCGTTATGCCACAGTTGAGCACAGGCTCAGTGGGTAAGTAGTTTAGGGCTGAGATGGGTGTCTGCATACAGACTATCAGTGACCGTATCATCTATCTTAATCTGGCTATACAGTCAACAGTCAACCAGCTAGACTCAATACATCTTCAGTTAGAAAAATACAGCAAGTACACCTATAGACCTGGCACAGGTATTTTTGTAGAGATGTCATATTTTTCCTGAGATCCTTTATGTGGAAAAATAAGAAGAGCTGCCTCCTTGAACAGCCTATCACTCTGTTAGGCCAGTACCCCAGCCTTGCTCTTGTTATTGTCTGTGTCACCTCCTGTGAGCTGTCCTTTCCCTTTATGAATGGAGATGGGATTGGATTCCATGAATGCAAATCCAATGGGGCTAAATACCATGACAGATAGATGGAACATCATCAGATAAAAGCCACAAGCTTTGGAAAGCTACCCAAATCTAGTCCTGCCGTTTACCTTAATGTGTTATATTTTATTCTGTTGCATTACCCCTGAATTGCTAAGCAAGCCTATATGATGGCATCATTTGTTACTGTAGATTATGCTGCTGTGTTTCAGTATGGAGAAGTCAAAAAAATGTGTAAAAATTCTGAAATAGCTGTTCCTGGGCTTACAACCATTATATTCCCAATGGATATGTTGACAAAGATCTTAATGGTTGTGAACTAGCTATTTCTGTGCTCATGGCTATTAGAAAGTCTCCACTGAGAAGCCAAAGGAGTTTATAATGGTCATGAACCAGCTATTTCTGAGTTCATGGCTATTACAGATTCCAGAGAAATGCCAGTGAAGTTTATCATGTTCATGAGCTGCGTGTTTCTGTCTCACAGTAACTATAAACTCTGCTGAGAAAGTGAAAGAGTTTGTAATGGTCACACATGAGCTATTCCTAGGTTCAGTGCTATTACTAACGCAGATATGAAGCCAAAAGTTCACAAAGTGGTATTTCTTTTGCCCCTGGCAAACTCCATGTAGAAACTGATAAAGCTACTAATGTTTCTCAGAAAACCACACTCTAATTCACAATAACACCTCTCAGAGTACTACAGTGGTGCAAAGTCTCTGCTCTGCTCAGAGCCACTGTGGCAACTTGCCAGGAGCCTGAGGGCTGCAACTCATTTATATATGCATTTACATAAATTTACATGAATTTTGTGTCAATTTGTATTCCGTCAATGTTGCAATGAAACCTATACTAGAGAGAATAAGTAACATATAGCTAACTGACTAACACTGTTTTTCTATTTTTAATTGTACTTCTTTCACTCTCATTTTCTTTGTAGCTCTCAAATACCAGTTCCTTAGCTGGATTGACTTTCAGTCTCAAAGACAGTGTGTTTTGCAGAAAAACCCTGTTTCATCTGCATTTGATGGCAGGGAAGAGAGTTGTGGCTTCAGCAAATTGCTTATACTGTACACTTAGCAATCTCCCCAGCCACCAGTGGCTAATATACATATTAAAGAGGGCAGTGCTAACACAGTCCCTTGCTGACCTCCACATGTGAAGCACTCAGAATATTCATGAGAGTTTAAATATACACATTAAAATCCTGAAAATCAGAATTAATAGCTCTTTTTGTATGAAAAAGACTGCTAAGGTAGGGTTTTAGAGATAAAAATAACCCAGTGGACTGACTTAGTCATTTGATAGCAAAGGTCTCTTTGTGACAGGATCTATTAGGAATTAATCAGCTTTGATGCCGTTATGTACCTTTGCTTTCTCTTAAGGATGCATGGTTTATATAATGCTTCTTTATTCTTCAGTGCAGCGTTCAACAAAGGTCACTATGACATTAGATAATTATCTGTATGAACCACAACCTCATATTCCACCTTCTGTCACCCATACGAAACCACTAGCTTTGAGATGAGTTCCCTACTTGTTGCTTGAGGATATGACAATATTTTACAGTGAAGATGGATTTAAATCTTGTGTGGTTCTGCCGATGTCAAGAACCAACAAATAGCTTGAAGACTCAAGATCCCTCTGCAATTACCTAGCACTCAAATGGCTGATAGCACTTATTTAGGAAGCTTTGCTAGGATAGCAGAAAATGGTGGAAGAGGGTACAGCTAACCATGATCCACTTAAGTGTTTGTGGTTGCTGCCAGTGCAGTTTATGTTGGCTGTTTAAAACCTGTTTTAAAAATGTTTTCAGTTTTCTGCAGCTACAGTCTAGTTGGCATGTAGCTTGTGTTGGTGAGCAGCTGCTGCAATAAAAGCATTTTTCAACAACATTGCTCATTTGAGTGACCAGGCATTCATATCTAGGCCTGTGTAAGTGGACTACTTGTCGTATACCCTTCACGAGAAGTGGAAGCTTTAAAATTTAGGCTAAAATTACAGAGAAAAAGCATTAAACATACTGGTTAAGAATTTACTGGGCTATTAAGAAGTCTTTTAGTCCAAGACTTTGTCTGGTGGCATGGAAGTCTTTCAGATCTGTTCTTCTTTAGTGTAAACCAACAAGAATGGTGACCAGGAATAGATGCAGAATCAAAAGAAAAGCAATGTGGTTACCATACTGTGAGGATATAGCCAGGGAGCCTTTAAGCCAATTGAACACACACATGTCCATGGGACTGGATGGAAATCACCCAAAGGTGCTTGTTCAGTTGTCTGGTGTCATTGTGAGGTCTCACTCTGTCATCTTTGAGAGATTATGGCAGCTGGGAAAGGTTCCTGATAACTGGAAAACCTGTCCTTGGAGATATTCATAACTCAGTGTTTTGGTCTGTATGATGTGCAAGAAATCTTTTCCTACATGTACAGTTCTGTGATTCTACGTGCCTGCACAGAGGCATGCTTTTGGGAGTGTCAGTTTTTCAAAACACCTTATAGGGTATGTCTGATTTATCACGTGGGTGTAAGAAACTTCACAGGCAGATAAAACCAAATTGTTTAATTGTAAATTACATGAAGAGTAGCATTAAATGGAAAATCTAAATAAGTCAATATGCAGTGTTAGAGACTTGTGCAGATAAAACTATATCTTGCTCCACATAAACTCAAAATGATTTGCAGATATTAAATGAGTCTCACAGTCATTCTGTGGGGAAACATCCTGTCTGCAGAGACAGGTAAAGAGAAGCACCACATGGCAGCGTGACTGAGGTGATGGAATTTAGGAAGGTTAGGCTAGGTCAGTGAGGATGCCACAATGTACAGAGAAGAAGCCAGAAGCTTGTCTTATGTGCCTCTGTACAAAGTGCAAGCCGTGATAGGGTCTTTTGCTGTAGTAGATGCTGGCAACTGTGAGAGAAGAATGAGAGGCAGGGTAAGAGGCCTCTCCTCCCAGTCACCGGCAGAGGTTTGTAGATTGCCAAGGTGCACACAGAGCCAGCATGTCTTCTGAGCTGCTACTGTTGCTGTCTGCTTATGGTATGGAGGCTGTTGCGCCTTCTTCAGGCGGAGTGCCCTCCAGAGCTCCTGCTGAGTCAGTTAGGGTGGCTACCAGTCATGTACGCTGAGAAACTGGATTGAACTGGAACCTGCAGGGGACTAGTTTTCCCCCATTTTAAAAGACATTTCAGTGTTGCAGAGGGAAAGAGAAGATTGGATTAGTCAGTCAAATGATCAGACATTCATAGTGCGATGCTAAGCAATATAAGTGTTGATTAGATGTTGCACTAAGTGCAAAATTCAGCCTGGAGGAATCGTTTAGAAAAAGTAACTACCAAGGTCAGAAGAAATAAGGTTCTTCTTTTTGTGTTGTCTGAAGATTGCATTGAATTGAATGCTTTGAAAAAAATAATCATGGATTTGTCTTCATGTTTCAGATTGCTGCATAAAACACACTGTTGCTTCACGGTTCTGCTTTGTAACCCATACAAGAAATTTTACACAAGCAAGGGAACTTCTGAAAGAAATTAACAGCTGTATAAAGAGCAAAAGGGAGAGGCACCCAGCTGGCTGAGGGTCAGTTATGAAGTGAGTGAGTACTGTGCACGAGGCAGTTTTGACATGTGTCTAGACAGCTTCTTCTGTCAGAGCCAGGATGTTTCAAGACAGGATCTTCACTGGAGGTTTCTGGAAATCTCTACCTGGCTCAGTAGCTCATGGATGGAGCAGAGCTACAGCTCCTTGCTGGGTCTGGAGCTCTGGATGCAGCTGGAGAGAAAAATGGGTTCCCTGTATCTCCAGATAATGATATGGGGAGGGTGACAGAGGACAGGGGTAAAATTTTCATTGTAAAAAAAAGTGTGGTTGGAGCCTCCCCAGTTCCCATGCTGACACACTGCTGAAGGATGAAGGATCTGGCTAGAGCAAGGTGGGGAACAGGGGGTAAATCAGGGAGGTACTGGGAGTGCTTACTGACTCAGAGCAATATTTGAGTGACTTGATCTAAGCTACCTTTGCTGAATGCTTTTCATTTATCAAAGCCACATTACGGCTTGAAATCAAGGTCTATGAACATGATAACAGCCAACAGCAGTTCACGTTTTATGTACTCCTTCAAAGCAAAAAAAAAAAAAAATGTTTAATTTCTTTGCAGACCTTATACAGAAATGATCAAATCATTGCTGAAACATGAAAAGCTAAACTAGAAATGTATTGCCCAGGAGAATTGTAACTAGAATTCCCCTTTATGCTCAGCTTCTGGTATGTGGATATTGCCCCTTTCTGTATGTCTACCAGGCTAAAAACTTGCTGTACAGGAACAACACTTGCTGCTTACTGTATATGTAGTGTCTGGGATAAATTGGTCCTGTGCAATGCAAAAGAAATAGAAGTGACAGGGATCTGAGCCTGGACTGAGGCACAATTCTGCGTTTTCAGTTGGCTGACATCTTACAGCCTCTTGTAGACTGTGGCTGACCATTGACTGAGTGGCCATATTCTGACAAGAAGCCAGGGTACATCCGCTAAAAGGCAGAAGCTGTCACTTCGTGGAAGGGGCAGAGAAATGATTTTTCATGGATCAGATAGCAGCTTTTACTGTAAGACATATCACAAGTTATACAGAAGTGTCTCTTAGTTGCAGTAGACTGTCAGATGGAGGCCTGCATACAAATGGAGCAGATGATTAAAATGAGTTTAATGTGATTCCAAAAAATATTCTGAGGAAAAATGTATAGTAAGAAATATGGAAATAGTGTACTTTTTTTTTTTTTTTTTTTTTTTTGCAAAGGCAACAAATATATTTTCATCCATTGTCATGACAATAGATCATTTGATTGTGATGCGAAATAAGAAGCACTGGCTTGATGAGACGATGACGCAGCTTTCTGGGATGAAACTTTTCATATTGCACATATTAGTGTCCTTTGAATAGAAAAAACCCCAAACCTAAAGATTTACTTGAGAGTTTTTTTTCATTTTTTTTAACCCCGTGACCACAGATGCTTTGAGCTGTGGATATACAGGACTGTTTCTGATAGTTTTGTCTTTGTGCTACTGATGCAACTGCAGTACCCCGTCATTACAGAAACAGTCGCGTAGGCACAACCAGGGGAATAATGAGCTGTAGAGCAAGGCTGGGAGCTATGGCCTGGGACAGGGAAAGCAGGGGCTGTTTCAATTTATTGTCATGATTGCACAGAAATGTTAGGGCTTTTACAAATATATGCTGCAGCTGAAAGGGTCTCAGAAATATTTTCCATCTCAGTCTCTCGTTCCCTAGCAGAGAATTGCCAAGTTCTCTGTTCTTTATGAATGATACAGAGAAGAGGTCTAGCTGCTACTTCTATTTATTTCACAAAATGCTCAAAGTTATTAAAATTTTAAGTTGGAATGATATGCTTTGTATGTGCCAAAGTCTATGACAGGAAGTTAAATAGTTGATAAATTATTTGGTAAGAAAGGTTGCTCTAATGTGAAAATCAGAACAAATGGAAAGAGATTTCTCTCCTGTGTGTATATTAACACTTAAGTTTCTGATTTCCAATTTAATTACAGCAACAGTTATGTTACTCTGTCTTGCCTATGATCCTTGAAAGGCTTTTCAGGCAACCGTGAACATTTCTGAAGGATTAATAAAAAACAGAGGACTTGGTATGGATTTCTGGATTTTAGAATAAATGCTTTGCTTTGAGAAAAGTTGCTAACTATGGGTAAGTGCTTAGGAGCCAGTCCAATATTCTACCTTCAAATTCTATTCACAAAATTTTTTGAAATGTCTGGAATGTTTATTCCAACTTCCTGTGCAGCAGAAGAAACTTTTGTTGAGGTACTTAGAGTCAGACCTAGTAAAAATATTGAACCCTGAGCCCAAATTAGAGCAAAATTTTGTACATTGAAAGAATTTTTATGAATCACTTAAAGTGAGATATTGAAATATATTCATACTGGCCATAAATCCAATTTGGAAGCACATGCTGAAACTAAGGATAATTGAATTGTATATATGAAGGCAACTTGAATGTACACTTAAGAGAAGAGTGTGCTTTAAAATAACACTGTTTTGGCGGTGGATTTTCAGTTCATGTGTTTGCTCTTTAGTTATTTTTCAGCAATGTGATTTACCTAAGTTATTATATTTGTTGGGGTATTTTTTCATCGCAGAGATATTTTATTTTCTTTTCCTAGAAAATACTGTATGTTCTCTCTAACAAGAATTTACCATGTTCAGTATTTTACAGGGTATTGGCAGAGTACAGCAATCAGGATAGTTCTCTGCAGTCCATTACTGACAGTGCAATGAAGTGCTCCATTTATATTAGACCTCACATCACACTTGTCTCCACAGTATCTCAGCAGCTCAATGTTTGAACTTATCTCTCTCTGAAAAGCAAGATTGTTTCTTCTTATGCTTGTACTAGTGTTTTATCCAGGGTAGCTTGTGATGTGTCAAGATATCAAATTTCCGCTACTTCCCTTAGGAGACTGCTTTACCTTAGGAGATATCCCTGGCAAGTAGTTTTTGCATCAGATGCTGGCTGAGTGATTTCAAGTTGATAGCCTGAATTGTTTCTTCGCTATTAGAAAGCTTTCTGGAAACCTCCTGTATGCACCTTGAATGCAAAAATTCATTTATTTGGAGGAAAAAACATCTTAAGCAGCATCTTCTGCTGAATGCCCAACAACATTACTAGGTCACAAGAGTATGGAAATTCAATGAGTGGTGACTCATGTGCCTCTAAGCTCCCATTCTGTCAGCAGTTTCCATTCTGCTTAGCTGATGTAAACAACAATGAATCCGTGCTGATTTACCAAAGGAGAATTTGGGACTGCAGTGTTTTTGTTTTCCTAGATTTAATATTAATTTTTGTTTGTTTTCTTCCCCTTGTGTTACTTCTTTTATCTGTTGTGCCTAAAATAAGACCTAGGATGCAGCTACCCAAAAGTAACTTCCAGGCAGCACAACTGCTGATTTACTCATCCTGAGGCACAGAAACACAAGAAATATAAACACTGAGGATTAGGGAATCAGAGTGCGCTTCCCACATCCCGGATCTAAGAACAGGATCTTGGCTCCGCACGAAGGGAAAACATGAATGAGTAGCATCACCTACGTGCTGACAGCCAAGGAAATGAGAAATATATGCAGCCGAGGACTAGAGACCTGGGGAGCTCTGAGTCCCTTCTGCCCCTGTCCCAGGTAGCTCTGGAGCAGCCTCCCAGTCTGTCTTGCCCCTGTGGAAAGTCAGAAGCAACAAATACCATTTTCTAGAGGCCTGTGATTCTGGACATAAAGAAATCAAAGTAGAAAACTGGTAAACATGCTGCGTTGCTCCTATGATTGCATGTTTGAGCACATTCAAATGAGAGTATCACTGCCCTGGCATCACTGCTAAGAAGAGATCAGAGAGGATTACAAAGTATTTTGACATAATAATAGCTAATCAGCTGGGCAGACTCAGACTGCCCTGATTAGTAGAAAAGGTAATGGGATTACTATTAAATAAATAAATAAATAAAAAGAACAGGCTACTCTGAGTGCCCACGAAAGCAGATGTCAGGCTTTGGGAATGTATGATAATATACTCACCATTTGTTTTTTAGAGATTTCACCATATATTTCTCTGTGAAATCTGTGGAATATGGAGATCAAATGTGGGAAGTTCTTGAGAACCAGTAACATGTGCTTGTGACCAAATAAATCCAGTGATGTGAGCATACCATGCAGCAAACTGTTTTCAGTTTTCCTCTTAGTGCTTGAGCAAAGCAGGAGGTAGGGGTGTTAAATATTTGGTATTGATCATCGGAACTCAATCTGCTGAAAGTAATCTGAGCGGTTAGTCCCAGTGCTGGCTAGATTGACTGTCACTTGGCAATACTGCTGGCAGATGAGGATGTTATTGGTTGTAGTTCATGTTGTTTGTACGTTTCCCTGAAATGGTTAATTTTAGCACAGTGGGAAAAAATGTCTTGCTATATATGGGACAGTCAGAATGAATGGCTCCATGGAATTTTTAATTATTTTCTTTTATACTATCATCATATTAATAAATGCAGCAGCAGTTTTGCTACTGTCAGAAGACACTTTCAGTGTTGTTTCAAGAGGATGTCTTTAAAAGCCAATTAAAATAGAAACTTCTGTGAAAAAGGTTTTCTGCACCATAGTGTATAAATTTTTTTCTCCTTTCCCTTCAACAGAAAATGAGATCTCTTTAGTGGTGCACTGCATGGGGTATTCCCTTTGTGATCTGAATGCACTGTAGCTCCTTAGAGATGCATTCCTTCACCCTCGTGCAAGTTAAAGCATGCTGATGCTTTTTAGTGTACTACCAAGAAGCTCTAAGTTGACAGTATTGCTATACTCAATTCATTTTACAAGGAATTTTACAGTGTCTCTACTGTCAGTATGAAAACAGCACCTTATTTTTTCAGTAGCTCTGTGCCCCTGCTGCCTCTTCCCATTACTATTGTATTTCAGCACCTTATGATCATCACTATGTGTTTTAGTGAATGTTCTAGTGAAGTACCATGATTCCTGACAGAGAACTGAGGTCAAGCTCACAGCAACCAAAGTCCATGTCATTAGTAGTCTGGAGCCTGCTTGTCCTGGTTAACTGCTAGGGTGCAGTTTGCCCTGGTTCTGGCTTAAATCAACTGGCACTCTTCCAGTCTCTGGAAATGGTTTGGGAGCTTTATGGCACTGGGATCATTTGCCATAGGCAGCCTGTATGTGAGCAAGTTCTTCTGGAGACCAAGAGCATTCAGGTGCATGAACACAATCAGCTATATTAACACAATCAGTTGTAGGCTGGTTGGTCTCAATGCCAGGGTACAGCTCATGCCATGTTTAATTCCTTGGTACAGACATGGAGTCTTGTCAAATCCCTCAGACCCCTGCTCACACAAGGGTTCAAGTTACTACTCATGAGAGGGAGTGCTTGGGTAAATAAAAACTACTTTAAAGGTCCAACTACTGTTATAAATTAGGAGATAACTATTGACACTTGTGACAGTGACAAGTGCCGTAATGGTGTCTATAGAATATAAAAGTAATGTAATAATATTGCTAATATAAAGTCACCTAGGTTACAAAACCTTGTTACTAAACTTCTTGCCCTGAGGAAATGCAAATAAATGACCTTGTGCTTACTGAGTTACCTAAAGACAATGCAGACTGTGACAATACAGATGAATGAGAGATACATTTCAATAATGTCTCTGTTCATGCATCTGAGCCCACCAGGAAAGAGTGGAGACAAATACCTTCTAAAGCAAATAAGAAACCAAGAGGGTTAGGTTGCTGTGATTTAGTGTGTTTTCTCCAGAACAAAGAGACTTTCTGAAGCTTCAGTGAAGTATCATTTAGACTTCCAAGCTCTCTGGTGGCAATTTGCAGTAGGGGCTCGGCTCATGTTCATAAAAGTGATTAAGTGGAATGGAAGATATCAGCAGTATAGTATAAACCTCTTGTGAATAAGATCCAATAAAGCATTTTAGTCCTACTGTCCTGACTTAGTTACAAAGTCCAATATTATTCGCAGGGTTTAGTCTTCATAAGCTCCCTGTCCTTAGTACAAAGGTTCATTAAAGATGGATAGCATTAGCACTCTGTTTTGCAGCTGATCCATACAAATAAAATGTAAACAAAATACAGTTAGACAACTTATTTTCTCAACTGTATTTTGATGTTTTTTTAAGTTCAGAGAAAATTGAGCTCAACAGGGAAATTACTAAGCTTTTTTTTTTTTAGTATGTATTTGGACAAAACTAAATACATTTTTCTGAAGTTCTGAGCTCTCTTTTTTCTTAGTTGTTTTACATTTGCATGAAGCCTCTTTCAATGCTGATAAACACAATAAATCTCAAAATTATTTAAAACAGGATCTGAACAGAATGATGTCACAGTCGTTTTTGCAGATGGGGTAACTGGTGAAGATAGATATTAAATGGACATAAATTAGCTGATGTTTTGGTGATAAATTTCATGTTTGTAAGGTTTGGTTTTGTTTTCTTAGTGATAGTAATATCAATATTGATCAAAAATATACAAGTTCAACAAACTGAACTCTCCAACACATGAAAAGGGATTAACAAATGAAATGATTTATAAGCTCTAAGCTGTAGCTCCTTCTCTTACTGGAAAACCTCAAACTCCCTTCAAACATCTACCTTCCTCAAAGGATAACTTCTACACGTATCCTTTTACTTGCTTTGCAGTGACTGTATCACCTACTGTCTTCTCATTCTCAGTGCTCACTTGCATGATCTAGGTTGCTGCTTGATGGAGGCATCAGTGCTTGGCTTAGAGCTACATACAGACTGACTAGCTGCTCTGAACCCAAGATGTAACTGATATAAATATATATCAAATATATGTGATATATACATATACACAGATATTTCTCAATACTGGAAACTTCAGGTGCTATGGGAGCCAAAAAAAAAAAAAAAAAAAATCTTTTTAGATACAGCCATGCCTCTTGATCCTTTACTGCGCAAGCAACAGCCACTGTTTACTGATACAGGCTCCTGATGGATCTGAGCTCATGCATTATAAATACAGTTTGTGTAAGGATGTTAGGAACAAGCTGTACTGAGGCAGATCATAGGGGTCTGGTAGGCTCCCTGTCCTAATCTCTGACACAGTTCAGTAACTCATGATGAGAGGAGGGTATGAGAACAAATAGAGTATAATGAATGCTCCTTTAGCTGTGCCTTTCAACAGCAGTGGGCTATGGTCCACCTGGCACAAAGGTGGTATCTTGCCTCTTAGTAGCTCACAATAGATTTTCCTTCTCTAAGTCTGCAGAGTCAGCTTTAAATCTAGGTATGTTTTTGGCTTTCTACCATCCTGCAGCAGCCACAAGTCCCTTAGTTTAATTATGTGACACATGAAAAAAAAAAAAAAGAAAAAGGAAAAAGAAACTCACTTGTCTTGAAGAAATATCAGCTTTTTGGACTGCAATATTTTCTCCTCAATCCTCTATGTGACTCTTGTCTCTTAAGACTCCTGTCATATTCTTCTGCCTCCTTCATGGGCTGAGAAGTCACAGGCAAGTTAATTTCCTCTCATGGAGCAGCCCTTCCATACCCTTGCCAGTCCCTGTCTCACTTCTGCCACCCTTTCCTTGATCACCTCGTCATTTCTCAAGGGGCTGGCCTGGGATTGCATGGTGCTTCCAAAAGTCAGTGGTGTCATGGATTTATGCTATTGAGAATAGAGGACATACGGATTTTTGTAGGTGGAGATCAGTCCTCAGGTGCAGATTTACCTGAGGGCATGCCTGCAACACTTTTCTTTTCACTTATCACCTATCTCTCTGCTCTAGCACTTCCTGGTGTGGTGTTTGCTGTCTGAATTTGGCCCTAGTAGGGTTCATTAGATAGTTTATGTAGGCATTTGCTAAAAGAGTGCAAATTGCTTCTGCTGCTGACCCTGGTCAAAGAAGATTCCTGGTAAAATAGCGTGGCTTCAGTAGAGATGACAATTCACCCTATTTTTTACCTTTCAACAGGATGGATTACCCCTGCCCCTATGCCCTCAAAACCAAAGCCAAACCAGGAGATTGTGAATGACAGCTAAGGGAACAGTGACTAGAGACACCTGAGAACTGTTTTCCTGATCTAACAAAGTCTATTTTGCACTGAGAAGAAGTAATCCCTGCAAGGAAGCTTCATGTGAGGTTGTTCTACCCGCTGCAGTCACTCTTCCACAGCATTCCTATAACTCCCAGTTTTTCTGAAAACTTAGCAGAAGTGGGATCATTAGCTATTATTTTCTGTATCACATCAGCTGATGTTATTAGCCTGCAGTGCATTTTTGAGCACATATCCGTGAAAACTTCCAGAGGGCTTATAGGATCTCACAAATTCATCCCTTCTTGAAGAAATTTATTTATTTATTCCTCCTGGGGATGAGTTTTGCAGTGCATCAAGGAGCACAAAATACTGACAAAAAAGACAGAAAGAAGTATGCTGCTTCAGGTCACATTATTTCATTCTTTTTCTTCAAGAGTACTCTAATGCAACTGTGTAGTGTTTAATTGTATTTACTGATATTTCCTGATACATATTTCATTATTCTAAAGGCTTTAATAATATAAACAGAGTGTTCTGTGACTGAGGAATCAAGAGGTGGAATATATGTGAGAAAATACAAAAGCTGCCAGAAGTACTACGTGAATCACTTTTTTTCTTTACTGTGATTTACAAAGCAAGCTTATAAGTTGCTTTGTTACAGAACCTGAAGAGTTTCATTCAGCAGTTTGGTGTGTTTAGGCTAATAGGCTATTCTGGTCTACTAATTTGGTGTTAATTCGAAAGCAGATTTTACTTTCAGTTTATTAATGTAAGTGTATCTGAATAGCTTTTTTTTTTTTTTCTCCTGCACTAGGAGATGTTACTGAAAATAGGTGTTTCTGCAGGCTGAGGGAAAATAGTAAGTGCCTGAAAAAAACCAGTCTAAAGGTAAAAATGTAGCCAAGAGCTAAATCTCTCTGTAGGGTGTTCCTGGGACATCTACCACTCTTTCTTCCTCCCTGATGGAGCTTTGAAATTCTTAGCAATTTCCAGCTCTCAATTGAAGTAGCATTAAGCTATTAACATATGCTCTGATAAGAGGACCAAAACAATTGTACCAGAGGAATAACACAGCATGCCTTCTGGAGTGCAGAATAAGTGTTACCTTCACACATTGGATTCATCAGGACACAGTGAGGTATCTAACAGCAACACATTTGTGCTCTTTGTCTCTTTTATGTGAATTTTCTCATACACAAATACCTACAAAAGACTCCTCGAAGTTTCCATTGATCAGCCAATGCTTATGAGTGTGAGTCACTCTTCATAGTATTTTTAGGGGCAAGCTTGCTGTAGAGTTCTCTACAGAGCAGGATAGATCAGCTTTACAGTTACAGAAACCTTGTTTTGATTTGGCATTTTATTTAAATTTACGTCTGTGATATTACATCCATAGAAGAATCTATTGAAAATAAAACAGGGGAAAAAAGAACACAGGAAGGAAGAGGAGAATAATAGATCCAAAGGGAGAAAACCATAGTCCCTTCCTCCATGCCATTTATGTCTTTTTCTTATCCCTTTTACTGGTCCTATGTGACTAAGTGCCAGGTCCTGCAACTGGGTCACAACAACCCCATGCAATGCTACAGGCTTGGGGAAGAGCGGCTGGAAAGCTGCCCAGCAGAAAAGGCCCTAGGGGTGGTGGTCAATAGCCAGTCATATATGAGCTGGCAGTGTGCCCAGACAGCCTGGCCTGCATTAGCAATAATGTGGTCAGCAGGGCCAGGGCAGTGATCATCCTCCTGTACTTGGCACTGGGGAGGCTGTACCTCCAACACTGTGTTTAGCTCTGGGCCTTTCTGTACAAGAGAGACATTGAGGTGCTAAGTCAGGTCCAGAGAATGGCAGCAAAGCTGGTGATGGGTTTGGAGCACAAGTCCAGTGAGGAACAGCTGAGGGAACTGGGGTTGTTTAGTTTGGAGAAGAGAAGGCCCAGGGGGGACTTTATCACTCTCTACAACTACCTGAAAGGAGGTTGCAGTGAGGTGGGGGTTGGTCCCTTTTTCCAAGCAACAAGTGATTGGACAAGAGGTAACAGCCTCAAGTTGCACCAGGGGAGATGAATTGGATTGAATATTAAGAAAAATTTCTTCACCAAAAGGGTTGTCAAGCATTGAAACAGACTTCCCAGGGAAGTGGTGGAGTCATCATCCCTGGAGGTATTTAACAGTCATCGAGATGTGGCAGTTAGGGACACTATTTTGTGGTGGACTTGGCAGTGTTGGGTTAATGGTTGGACTTGATGATCTTTTCCAACCTTAATGATTCTATGATTCTATAGTTTGGACTATGACAGGGATTCTTTTACTTCCCCTTCTGCCAGTCTTCCTGCATTCCAAATATTCCTCAATATCTCTTTCAGTCAACATCTTACCTTAGGCTTTTTATTAATTTCCCTGGGCTTTGGCTATTTATGTTTTTGGGGCCAAAAGATGCAATCCTCTGAGGGTCCTCCTTCTCACAAGCTAGGAGAGTTTATACACCCTTTGATGGGGAAAACTGCAGCTTTCTGTGTGTTCTCCATCTCCAGACAGAAGATGTTAGTATGGCTATTCTGTTCTTAAGCCATGCAACACTATGGACTCCAGCCAGATAAACACCAGTGGCAGCAAACAACTGTTTTATCTGATGGGTACAGCTCTGCCTGGAAAACCAAAAGCTTCAGCCCACAGTCAGTGACCCTGGCTAAACTTGCTCCGACCTCAGGTCTGTGGTGTAGCACTATTCTTGCACTGTAACATTTGTTACTACATCAGTGTGTACAGAATGCAACATATTGGTCTTTGTGTA
The DNA here is from genome assembly GCA_026283785.1 of Coracopsis vasa. Taxonomy (NCBI): domain Eukaryota; kingdom Metazoa; phylum Chordata; class Aves; order Psittaciformes; family Psittacidae; genus Coracopsis; species Coracopsis vasa. The sequence goes on from JANHGB010007551.1 coordinate 21,239, forward strand.
CCAATGACACTTTGTACTTTGCTTCATATACTTGGTTCAGGGTACATACAAGGTGTATCCGCTTCTAGACGTCAAGGCATTTTAAACTAAGAGTAGGTAAAACCTCCCAAACCTGACTTTCTTGGGTGGTGACCCAGACCCTGTTAATAGGATTCAGCTCCCTCCTTTTTGGGGACAGGGAGACTGTTTTCTTTGTATGCAGAGTGTTCATCAGCTATGCATGATGGACTTCATGCAAAGCATTTTAACCAGACATCTAATCTTGCCTGGAGGGAAGAGTGTTTTTTACAGTGTGTGTATTCATTTAGCTCTGTGTTTCTGCACCAGTGGGTAGGAATAAATCTTTATATTGTATTGTTTGAATAATACTAGAAATGCTGCCATAAGAGTTTATCATGTCCCTTGTTACTCTATAAACATGAGAAATTTCAAAACCAGACATACAACTTGCAACAATTTGGGTATGTATATGTAAACAGGCTACTGAGCATGCACTACACTGAAGAAAATAATTTTTTTTATTTATATTCTGGGTTGGGGTTTTTTTATGACTTCTTAGACTTTTTATTGTTAGTTGTGGTTTGGTGTTTTTTGTTTGTTTGTTTTTTGTTTTGTTTTGTTTGTTTTTTGTTTTTAAAATGAGAAATCTGAAAAGTCATGATTACAAACAAGAAGATATCACTAATATTTCTCACATATGATGGCTGGCATGACCCTCTATATTCAAGCACCCCCTCATAAGTATGTGTATCCCAGCAGTGCTAACAAAATTCTCCAGGTGTAAATCTTCAGCCTAGTGGTGAACTAAGCAAGCAAGAAAAGTTGCTACATTCCCTTTTCCAGACTATCTCTGGATCACCACTGTTAGCTCAGGGTTTGTGTAAAGATTGATCAGCTTCATAACATGTTCAAATGCCCTATGGTGTGAAAAACATAAATTTCCTTTCTGCCTACAAACTCGAACTGCAATCTCTGCTTCCAGATCCAAACTTTCTCAGCATTTGTGAAGCTGGGATAAGGCTTGGGCTTGTTTCTGTTTCAGACTTTGGAGGTTTTTTATTCTTTCCTTTGAACTCTCCTGACCCCATCAGTTCAAAGTGGACACTTTGAACATGAAAGCCTTAAAAGTCTAATTTAACTGGCTGGCAAAGGACTGTGAAAAATCTCAGCAAGACTGTGGCAGAGATTGATGAAACTTGGATTTGGTTTGTAATTTAAAAGGAAGGTTGTATTAGGATTAAAAACCAAATCAAACTCTTGCTCCCTCAAAGCTTGCGTTTTCACTTGTTTTAGTTGTCAACGACCAAGATAAGTAAGGAGTGGAAAGGAAGCCTTGTGCAATCCTCATTCAGATGAACACAAACCCTTTCCTGCTTATCTTACTTGCTCAGCATCATGTCATGGCTTGCTCACAGTTACTTGACCATCCTGGATCCCAGGCAAGACAACATTTTATGACTCTCCTCTCCTACAGAGGCAGACTTATAACAATGCCTCTCACCCAAACAGGGAATTGCTTTGCTGCACACTGTGGCTCAAGGTGGACCTACCCTACTTCCTGCCATAGACCAGCTCACCTACATTGTTAAGACTTACCCAGATTTAATTACAGGTTAAAATCCTATATGTCTTAATGGGCCATGAAGATAGGGTTTTCAGATGCAACTTCATTTCTCTCTGGGAGAAAATGGGGGAAGAAATGGCACATTTGCTCACCCCTGTCCTGCTCCAAGGCTCCTGCTTTGTGGGATGAAGAGAAGCAGGCACAGGCACCTGCCCTTCTGCCTTCCATGCTGCCTTGTCAGGCAGCAGGTTGTAAGCAACTTTCATTCTGAGAGATAATTCTCAAATGACTGTTTTCGTTTATTTTGGTGGGAGCCTCAGGGAGCAGGGCTATGTACGTAAACAAAAGCTTTCTGTCTCAGGATCAGCATTGGCAAAACACTCTTCAATATTACTCCCAGAGTGACCCACATGAAAATGAAAGTTCTCTCTGATTTCTTGACTGCCCTCACTTACCAAAGCCCTAAATCTGCTTAGTTTAGATAAAAAACGTAACCCCAAAATCCCTTTTGATGGAATCTTCTTGACACATCGTGATCTTCCAGAAGGTGTTGGACATCCCAGGAACCCAGTCCAGATCATCAGGTAATAAGAAATGGCATTGGTGAATAATCTAATTACATCACTGAACTTGCATCTGATCTATATGCTACCAAACAGTGTATTTCCCTCTTTTTAATTCCTTTCCTGGAGATGACTTAGACAAGGAGAAGCTGCATTTTGCTGAAGACTGAAATTTTTGGATCCTGAACTGAGGCAGTTGCTGATTCCCAATGGGAAACCCTGTGTGACTTGGTGCTTTTGGTCTGCTGAACAGTTCGAAACCCTGGGTCAGTTTTGGTTTTGACACCATTACATTTAATCTCTGGTTTCACAGCATGATAATGCTAAGGGCATACCATTTGCCTCTGCTGACTGCAGATAACAGAGACTCAGCACTGAATTCTTATGTGCTGCAAATTGCTGCAGCCCCCATATCTGATACTGTAGATTACACTCCCTACTCTCAAAAGAGTTTGCATTCATCTTCCTTGTCTTTTTTAGAGGTGACTTGAGACATTTCAGAAAACTGCTTTTTAGGTGACTGACTTCCACAGATTTGCATTCCACTCCAGCTCTGATTCATCTGCTGCAGATCAGCAAATCTGAAACTGCCTGGCCAAGTCTTCATGACTAAATCATACAGGGTGGGCATGCAAACTGCATGAGGCATGGCATGGCTAGGGCTTCAGGGCTGAAGCAGCCTGGTATTGTAGAGGCTGAAGGAAGAGATTAATAAACAAGAAGGCATCTGAAACTGTAGCCATGAAGGTGCTCATATGGAAGAAGGGACATCCTGGGTTCTTGTGCCTGTTCCCGATGCTCTTTATCTGACGATATTTAGTTAAGTGATGCATAAGCAGTGCTGAGAACAGTGCCTTTACTCTCTCACTGTCCCCTGTCACTCTCATCGCTGGGTACCCAGGCTTAGACTGGATGGATGGAAAATAGTCGTCCCCTTGCTTGCTTCCATAGGAGCAGGAGAGTGGTCTGTGGGAACAGCACAGTGCTGGAAAGAAGCTGAAGTCTGTTCTAGTCCCAGTTTAAGAGTTCTGAGGCTAGCTTAGGTGGGAAGGGTGACTCAGAACATCTTTATGTGAGGCAGGAAGGCCTCACCACTGAACCCCAGTGATGGCAAGCAGGGAGTGTCTCTGGAGGGTTAGTGGGGTTCCTGAGTGTGAGTTTTGGTTTAGTTGCTTGGCTCTGCCACAGTGCACACCTAAGTCCTATTTTCCTGATGATGTGGCTCCTTCCCTGGGTTTCCTTCACCCGGGTAGAGGCTGGTGTCACTATGAGGTGGACATTACTCAGATATGAGGTTAGGGCACAGCCAAGGCATGCCCCTTACACATGGACACACAGAAGCTCCTCTGCATGTGTCTGGGCAATAAAGATGAATGAGGCTGCCTGGGCAATGAAGCTGCAAATTTACCTTAGAAGAAGACTATATGCCTTCATCAGCTGTGGGAATTCAGTCTAGGAGTGCGTTTAAACAGGACAGAGGAATTTGTGCCTTTGTCCTCCTTTCTTTCATGATACTAACTGGGGTGTTTCTTTAACTGAGAGTAGGCACCCAACAAAACAGCAGACAACAATGTAAGCAGATGAAATCTCAGATTTCCTCATCCAGAGACGAAGATGTTCCTACTCCCAGGAAAAAGTCTGGTTTTGTTTTTCTTTATTATTTTGATATTAACATTCAGAAAGCAGAGGCTAGTAACCTGGTTTTACCTTTTGCCAGTGAAAGCCAACCTAATCTCTGCCTGCTCTGCCTTGGGTCTCACCTTCTTGGCTACAGTGTGACCCAGCTTTCCATTCGCAAAAAAAGATCAGTGTGCTCTGTGTCCTGTTATAACACCTTGCTGGGATGTGGGGCCTCTGAAAGGGAAAGGCTCAGTCTTTCACAGTGCTAAAGAGTGTGCCAAGTACAGTAACCCACACCATCTACTGCTTTCATTTAGTACTCTGATCTGCTAGCTGTCATCATATGCCTATTTTTCCATCCTTTGCCCTTAATTGATTTGATTGATTGAATCTGATGAGCAGCAAGTTTCTGAGGCAGATGATTAACTGTTTGGATGGTTCTGTTTAGAAAGAGGCAGAAAAAATGCTCTGGAAGACTGACTTTGGGTTTTTGGTGTCACAGGTGCAGTGGCTCAGGACACTTTTCAGAATTACCATCTAATGCAAGATAAGTTGAAGAGAACACCAGGGCATAGCAAAACTTGATATCACACTGCAAGGACTCCTAGCAGTAAACATTTTAGGCCTGCAAGCAGTTGTTCCTTGTCTTTTCATTTAAAAAGCAGTCAGGGCTCTGGCCACCACAAAGCTGGTCACTACAAACCATCATCTCTAACAATCCTTGCATTGTTATCAGATATTGAATTGGCAGTTAATGGTCTTGATGATCCTGATCCTGCCTCTCTACAACATGTATATTTAAACTGTGTATCAAGTTCCTGACTGCATTCCCTGTATTACTTTTCTTTTTTTTTTTTTTTTAAAAAAAAGGAAAGGATTCACTGTCTATCAAAACTCCAACCACTGCCTTTTCCAGAGGTGTATCCATGACCACAGAGAGATATATGCCTATACTAGCTGTAGGAGGCAGAGATACTGACCTGCCTATTTAAAACGGACAGATCTGACTGCTGATCCCTGGATAAGACAGAAGGACTCAAAGTGTAACAGGAAATGTGTTCCGTTGTTCTGCCTTATAGCCAGCAGCAAGAAGTCAGTGGTTGACATAGGCAGATTTTATCTCCATTTGGTGCTCTTCAGAAGCACTTGCTGATCCTTCCTTGGCTGTATGGGAAGTTTAAATCCTGGTGTCCTCCTGCCCAAAGAGCAAGTGAAACAATATCTGGGTGAATAGCACAGGGTAGGTGGGCTGGGCTGCTGAAAAGTGCCTTCATCAGTGTGCCTAAAGGCTTCAGCCTAAATCCTTCTAGGAAAAGAATGATGTGAACTTCAAAGTACTTCAAAGTAAGTTAGGCACTTAACTGCTCTGACTATCTGACATATTTAGGACCTTTTAAAAAATGCAGTTAGGCAATTTAAGTACTTGGAATTTCTGACTGCTAATCTGGAGTAAGTTTATTTGTACAGGCATTACAACAGAGATCAAGATCCCTCTTTTTATCCAGTTTTCCACTTGTGTGAGTGAGTGTATGTGTGTTCAGATTCTGGAGAAAACTCAGGCTGAACAGACCCAAATTATCCACTATTTGTAGCATAGAGTTACTTTTTCCTGAAAGAGTGGTACAGTTTAATCATAGTTCCTTTACAGTTCATGACAAGAAAAGGCACCGATAAATTAAGTTTACATCATATATTGTTCCCCAGGAACATCACAATGCGATTATCATCTTCAAACACTATCCTTTGTCTGGAAATTATGTTGTGGCTTTTTTTCCTTTGAACTTCAATTAAAAATTGTTTTTATGCCAAAATATCAATTTTATTAGCAACAGAAACCTCTTCCAAACACAAAACCTTATACTAGTGCTCATTGCACAAGCGAAATATTATAGGATTATCATGATATTCTTTCTGTAGTAGTGACAAAACACGACTGGTAGGGTTGCTTGTGGATCTTAAGGTCTGCATATTTAGTACATTTTTTGTTAAGAACTGGGCATTATACCCTGCTAAATTCCTTGAATACAAACATCCAGACTAAGTTTTATATTAAAACTTTTTTTTTTTTCTTTTTTTTTTCTTTTCTTTTTTTTCTATGATGATTTTGCAGGCTGGAAATGCAGGCGTTGACTAGTTTAAATTTTGCATGAAGTCTAATAAGTGCTCTGAGTGAAAGTAAACAACAGTCTGAGTTACATAGTTTTCTTTTTATTAGCTGACCTTGAAAGCTAATAAATTCATCCTGTATTTTTGTGCTACTGCCAGTTTGCAGCATACAGGAAACTAATCTTGTACAATAACTACCTTCCTGTACTCAGTTCTTAAATGGAGCCAAATGGATTGGTGGCGGAAGAGCTCCCCAGCAGTTCCTGTGAAACAGTGCTGAGCACAGCAAGACCTGACAGAGACTGCTTGCTATTATTGACTTTGACAATGTAATTATGTTCTCATTTACCTCCCTAGCACTTAAGGAAAAAAAGAATCCCCCCCAGTACAACGACTACAACAATTTTAATGTCAAATTAGATGTGAGATATGTATTTGTAACGTGCTAAATATATAGCAATAGCTCTGCTTTTTGAGAGGGTAAAACACACTAGCAGTGGCCGTTACAGCACAAAGGTCTTTCATATGTATCTGGCTGCTGCAGCAACACTTTGTTCCAGACACAAAGGCTCAGTCTCACTGGTGAGTTAATAAAGGATCTGTATCCCGATTAGCAACTCGTATGTGCTTTTTAGCAGTAAAACCAGGCTACCATTAACATAGTATACTACAGTATACTACAAATGAACCTATTATCACTTATTTAGGGGCTGAGCTCACTCTTTCGAGTTTAAAGATGTCCATGAGTATTTTGCATATTTATGAGTAGTTTGATCTTGCATGTACTGAAATCAGTTGCAAGAGCTACCAAAGATTTCTCTTGGCTAAATGCATGAGCAGATCCCCAGTGCATTGTAGTACCATGGATGCATGTGGTCGTATGCTTGTACAAAACCAATATTCTTAATTTGCCCCATGTGGGGAAAAGACCTTCCAAAGGGGGGTCCCCACCTCAGTTGAGTTAGGGAACTGTCTGGTCAATATGGAAATTAATGTGGAAAAGCTTTATTTTTTTGATCTGTCACGAAGTGTTCTTACTGCTAGCATCAGCCTCTCCAGCCCCTCTATCTCCCAACAAAACTAAGAAAAGGATCCACTGAAACAAACCAACAAATTATTTGAATGTCATTTTTGAGAAACATGTTTGATTATATAGTTTTCCCCCTCTAGTTCTTGATTATGCCTGACTCCTGCTTCATTTGCCCTCTCAGAAAAGGTTAAACACCAAGTACGGTTCACATATTGCTCTCCAGGGAAAAAGACCATGATAGCTTCCGAGCTGGGGCTGTCATTATTGTAAAGCATTTATGAGAAATCACACAAGCTGCTCCACTAAAATGGATACATTTCTCTGCAGCAACTTTTATCTGGGCTCTGTACCGGCTGTAGTTGTGAATACAGCTGGGTGGATAGAAAGGAACAAAAAATAGAAATTAGTTTCTGTGTTCTTTCTAGGTCTTCTTTTAGTTTGTGATTTCCTTTAATTTAAAAAAGATAACCAGGAGCTGAACTCCTGGAGCTCATATTCCATTTCAAATGAAAAGAAAATGTGTTCTATACATGCAGGTCTTGGGTAAAGGTTTCTGGATCTGTTAGATAAAACAGTTCATCAAGAGAAATGAGCAATTTAGATAGAGATCTTCTCAATTAGTGACCTAATGGACATTTGCTATTGCCTATAGTGGAATATCCTCTTAAAAAACCCTCCAAAGGAGCAGTTGCTGGCATGACTCTGGAAATGAGACAGTTAATGATGGTTAGGAAGGCAGCCTGTAGATAAAAGTGAAACTTACACCATTAATTTAATTCAAATATGGGAATGTTTGCTGTTAAGTAAAGGTATCTACTCTACATTGCTGGCTTAATCTTCACCCTTTAACCTTCATCACTGAGTATCTTCATGCTCCCAGAGCAAGTGTCTTAGATGCATGTACTTTGCTTTGCAATCAGGGCTGCCTGAATCCACACTCAGACACTAATGACACCATAACTCAATCCCTACACAGCCCGGCTCATCCACATATCATGTCCACCCTGACTGAGACAAGGGCTCTGTAGAAGATGATATGTGATCTTGTAATTAAAGATATTGTAAAAATCAGATTGCACAAGCAGTGTTAGTTCTGGTGTTTCTCAACCTTTGAATTGACTTTTCAAGCTTATATTCTTTAAAAGGTATAAGTTGTTTTTTTTTCTTGTGTGTTTTGTTGTTGGTTTTTTTTTTTCCTAAGAATAAGCAGGTAAAACACCCACAGGAAAAAGCAGCCCTTTCCCATAGGTATCTAATCAGACAGAATAATACTGAGTTCTGATTTGGGATTTACTAAGCAAGGTTTGTACTCTTGGCTCTCTAGGTTTCTCTTGTATCATCTAATGAAAAAGCCTGTGGCAACTGTGAGACCTTAATGGCTGTTTAGGCAGCTGATTAGACTAGCACAGAATAGGACAATGTATTTTGCCACATGCTGCACAAACATGTCCTCTGGGCTCAGTTTCTAGTACTGAAAAGAACACTGCTGGCAATCCTACCTATGCAAACAGGATGTCTCCTATACCTGTTCTCCTCCTACCCAGTGCACATTCAATACATCTCCTGTTCTCCACCTCAGTTTCCTTTTCTCCAAATCAGACTCCCTGTTGGCCTATCTTTTGTCACCTTCTCCCACCCTTCTTCCCTGCCTCTTTCCCCAGCTCTGTTCCTCACCTTTAGCTCACATCTCCAGGAGCAGATCTTCTCCTGGCCTGTGATTTCCACTTGCTGCTCATCTACTCCTCATCTGGCACCATCTTCCTCCACACTTGAAGGCCACCAAGAGAAGAAGGAATGGGACCTCACCCTCTGTATCACAGACTGCCTCTTCCAGCTGAGTGAAGCAGCCCTCCTTGCAGGTAAAATTCTTGTAGTGATCCCAGAGGTTATGTTGGTCTGTGAAAAAATGGAAACATGGTTTGAACACATGATGAAAAGCCCCGTGAAAAGGGAATCTTCAGTCTCTCCGAAGCTGCCTAAGACCACTGCAATCCTTATCAATCAACTCGGTGCAGTCTTCATAAATCCAAGATTTCCCAGATTCTTTTACGACACTGAAAGTTTTCTCAGGGACAGCAAAAGACAGTAGAACTCAGCTGAAATGCATTTCAAGACTTCACTCTGAAGTATGTGAAAGAGACTAGAGATTGACAGTAAAATGAATTTAAAATTATTTTCTAAATAGGGAAAATGTGTATTTCCATGATACGGTTTTTGGAAACTGTCAAACTCTCAGAAATGTACCCCAATACTTTCAAGGGGCAAGTGTATAATGTATATCTGAAAAATAAAAAATCCACAAAACTGTATATGGTTCATTTAGTAATTCATGGAAAACATTGTCTTGTAGTGGGTATTTGGGCAACCTTAAACATAATTTGGATTCAGTTTCTGTTTATAATATTTCTAGAACAGTGTTATTGATGGGTACATTTGCACATGGCTACAGAAGCTCTATTGTCACCACTGTCAGATTTATTGTACACATGTTCAAGATGTTATTTATTTTAGGTTTCCCTGAACATCTAAGACACACATTTACCTGATTTTATACAACTCTGTCTTCATAGTTCATTGTACTTTCCATCTATATTTTTCAAATCCTTGTTTAATCTGAATAGACAAGAACAGAACGCTGTGTTCTAAGTGGAACCCTACCAGTGAAATGCATTATTCTCATTATTATCACTGTCTTAGACACAGAGAAAACCTGCCGTGAGTGCTATTCTAGGGGCTTATTTAACTTCTCAGAGTCAGGAACAGAAAGGCACTCCCTTCCCTGTCTATCAAACCAAATTCTATCTCTCTGTTCCATGCAAAACCACATCTGCGTGCACGAGTTTCTAATCCTTTATTTTCAAAGAATAATAGTTCAATTGTCTGCTGATTTGAGTCAATCTTGTTAGCTCCAATGAACAGTTTTGCAGTGCTATAGGTAGATTTTTTCCAGCGTCTGTGAATTTCTTAAGCAAACCTATGTATGCTTTGACTAAAATTGTGATGTAATTTCTAATTATTCATCAAATAATTCACATGAACCTTTAAACTCACTACCATTTGCCCACCAGTATGGATATTTATTACTCCAAATAGCACCTAATTTATTAATGACAATAGATGGCAAATGATTCCACTGACTTTCCTTATTTTCTTCTGTTAACTTCATACCATGGGAAGTATTTTAGCTCCTGAAAGACCCCAAAACCAGGGAACTCTATGAAAAACAGGCAAAATGCTAATCATAACAGTGAGTTAAGAATAAGTAAGAAGTTCTGGGACTCTGGACTAATGATTTCAGGTATTTAGTTAGATATCTTGAACTAAATCCTTTAGAGTTTTTGTACTTGGCTTTGGCACCAGTGCAAAAAGAGCTTGAAATGCTGCCATTCCAATTTAGCTGCAGTTTATTCTCCTTTTGCTGAGTTGTACATGATTCAACGAGATGCAGATAACCTGGCCTCTGTACTTTTCCCACTGACCCTGATTTGAAGGTACTGTGGCAGAAGGACAGATACATGTTTCTTCATCTATGCGCAGTTAAAAACAAGCCTTTCTTTGAATGCTGAAAGCTGACTCTCTCACTTTCAGACTTCTGAGACCTACTGTGAACTTAGCAAGTCGTCTGTGGTAGGGAACTGATCTGTCACAACACATGAGGATAAGCCCCATCTGTGCTTCCTGAAGCCATCAGTTTGAAGTTGCTCTATGTTAGTACATTTCTGCTTCCCTACTCTGGGAGTTCTCCAAGATATCAGATAAACAAGTATTGCGAGGGGCACATTTCTAGGGTTCTCTCTTCGGTCGGTAACTATCTCACAAAGGAAGGCATAGAGACATTTGAGTATTTGAAGATCTGTTCCCTACTAGCACAGATCATCATTATCAGAGATAAAATTTTAGCCCTTTCAGTGATAAAACTTCCACTTCAGGATCATTTTCTCTCCTGATTTATGCTACCTTCTTACTCTGGTCTCTTGTTCTCTGTTGATGTCTGCAAGGAAAGGTGACAGCACTATTTTTTGAAGTTCAATTTAGTTTCAAATGGGATCTGCAGAATCTATTTAGGACCTGACTATCAGGTGCCTTGAAGGCAAAATTCTGATTATTCAAGAAAATCAATGACATGCCATTGAAATGCACAACAGGTGATGAAATCCTGAGCACATGCCATGGATCAGCTTCAGACTGGATGCCAGGGTTAAAAAAAAATGTTTACCTGTGAGTTATACATGGGATTAGAAGGAAGAAAATGCACAAGAGCATGCAAGAATTTTTATTAATATTTAGCTGAACTACGCCTACTCTTCAAGATATCATAACACTTTCTAGAAACAAAACAACATTCCCTTCAGTGTTGAGCACTGATATGAATGTATGATAAGGTGTTATGACTTTTTGGAATCACTGCAGTGAGTTGTGAATTATTCATGAAATTAAAAATCCTAACTAATTCACAGCATCAAACAGTTCTGGCAAGTGGCATATAACGCTGGAATTAAAAAACATACACTACATATTAATCCAGAAAAACCTTTCTTATCCCTTAAATCACTGGACCCATGCTGTTTTCCTCACCCTCAGGCATTCTGGTACTTTAAGCCTTTAGGAGGGAATTTTCACACATCAGGATTTAGATACTGTGATTCTCTGCTGTGAATAGACTGCACTATAAATGGCTCAGAAACTAGCAGCCAAAAAGTCTTGGGGGAAAAAACCCCAAAAAGTAGCCAGTAGAGATTCCCAATGTTTTTTTATATATATGTATATATATCCGTTTGGTTTTTTTTTTTCTGTAAGTAAATCACAGATACACTCCTTATTTTTGTAATGAAAAAAATGTGCTAGTAGGTGCAAGGAAGGAGTATGGAAATCATGTAAACAGTTTGATTAGTAAACACGCTTATTTTGCAGGAAAGTATTTACTCAGATTCAGTTTCAAAACCCCCAAACACAGAGAATACTGCAATTTTCCGCAAATTGCAAATGAACTCCACTTTTGCGTATTTTTCATCTTAGAAGTGGATCATTTCCAATAGAGGTGTGTCAGCTCTCAGGTTAAATCTTTATAATTGATCTTGTTGACTTTGCAGGGATTTTCAGGCAGTTTACTGTTTTATGAATATTTGCTCAAATATGAAAATCCTGAAAGCTGAGAAACAAAACTGGGTAAATGTTATGAAAACTATTCAAATCTTTACACAGCCCCACTTTCCCAAAGGACATATAGGCTGTCTTTATTTACAGTCCCTTATGGATAATAAGTAATACATATTCTGGATCTGTTCCATAACTATTTCACTCAAAGGTGTTATCAACTGCTTGAAAAATCAGTGGAAGTGTATAATTGTAGAACTGGAGCTCTGCAGTGGGGATTCAGGAGTAGCTTTTGTCTATTCAGCATTAGGACACTGGCCAAAGAAGAGTGGTACCTGATTTAACAACAATGTCCTTATCAAAAGTCATATCTGTGAGAGTAGCTTCAGAAAGCTAATACCAGGTTTTTGACCCTTCAAGGTTTGCTCTTTCAAGTGTCTTACTACTTCAGGGTGTTCAGTTTTGGGTAGAGATCGGAAAACATTGTACAATGTATCAACTAGTGAAAAAGAAAAGAACTTGGAAATACTTACAGATAACAGTATACAACTGCCAACTACTTCCCAGAGCCCCCTTTTTTGATATAACGCCATAATGAATTCCTATATGCTTTGGCCTAGGCTATTTTGGAAGTCCTGGGCTTCTGGGAATTGCTCCTTCAGTCCTGTCTAGGCCAGAGTCAGTAAAATGTGTATGTTGGTATAATAAAGCAAATCTAGATGAAGAAGCACCCCTGGAGTTGGGCAATGCTTGAAAGGGGAGTAAGGAAAGGCTAAAAGAGTATTAGGAAAGAACAGGACTGAAAAGGAGTTATGATAACATGCCTATTATGGGAAACAGGAGACCTCTCTTTCACAAGCACTGCCATCTGTAAGGCATGCTTGCAGTGCTGTGGCAGGGACACAGAGATTGTAGTCGGCATCCCATGCAAAATGCCTGGCTTCAACAAGCTGCCCAGAGCTTTCTCAATGTTGTTTATTTGATATAGGTATCTAACAGGATAGAAGTTGTCAGGGCAATCAAAACTACATCCCCAGAAACTCTGGATGGTACAGTAATACTGCACACAGGCAGTTGCACTCAACCCATAGTGGACTTCTTGCAGCTCAGTTCCCATGGCTTCATATTCATCTCGCTTCTTTTCCTCTCTTCTTCTGGAAAACATCCGTAACACAGCAGTTCTCACCCTTTCTTCAACAGTAGGCCAGTGGACAAATGCTACCTGGTCCCTGGTATTCATATAATGTGAATATGAAAATTTAAGTTTCTGTAGAAACTGTTGCAAAGGAAAAATTTGAATATTATTTATGTGCTATTTTACAATATAACTGCAAGGAAAACTACTTCTGTTAAGCATTCAGACTGTTTTGGGGAGAGTTGAAAGCCTTGTTTGAACATTTTTATGTTTTCTGGGTAATAAATATCTCCCTGCAGAAAGACAGCTTATGTGTTTATGTATGCAATTACTGTCTTGCTGCTTCCCAGCTATCTCATCTACCTAAAATCAACAGAACTTCCCAAATGTTTAATTTATCCTGGGAGAATTAATATGGAAATTATCACATCTGGAGTTGTAGGAAATAGCATTCTGAATCTATAGAAATGAAAATTGTTGTCACAGCAAAAAGATGAGGGAGATGCCTGCACTCAAGCAGCCTGTGTAACCTAGCAAACACAGGCATGTCTAACAGTGAGCTGTGCAGCAGGACAGAGCTCAACTGAAAATCTTATCTGCACCCTGGCTAAAAGTCAGTCTCCTTTCTACAGTGACTAGGAATGAATTGCTTCAGTGAAATTGGTACCTGTATTAACTGCTTTCCTGTGTAACTGTAAATGCATCTTTAAACTGTAATACAAATGTTCCCTAGGAGTTAGAATGGATAATTGATTTTCCAATGTCTTTGCCATTTTACTTGCCATTTCTCAAACAGTGCAAGAAGAGAGTCAACACGTAAAGAGCATCTAAAACTTCATGAAGAGTAGGGGAGAGAAGGAGGGATGGAAGAAAAGCAGCTGAAGAGCTGTTTTAGTAACTTAGGTGGCCATGTTTGCTGACAACTGTGAAAGCAGAGTTGTGAAGGGGTACTGTTCCAGTGAATTTAGAAAAGGTGGAAAACGCCCGCATCACTCTGGAGGAAGAAAAGACTTATGTAAACAGTTTGGGTCATTATAAAAAGTATGTAAAGGCTTGGAGCACCTTTTCTTGCTAGGGACAAAACCTAATGTTACTTTTCCCTTAACCTGTGTGGTACTGTGATCACACCTCATAGAACTGTCCTATAGAATGTCTATTTTATTCTCAACCCCAAACATTATCCCTGTAGGTAATGGGAAAGACAAATTACATACAGGACCTTGCAAGTGCTTTTGTTTTTTAGGTAGTGATCTATTTATTTGCTTGTTTGTGTGTTTTTTCATAGTTGTCTTATGCTTTAAACCCTGAATCCTGTTCTTGTGTAACAGTTTAGGGTAGTATAGAGAAAGCAATACTTAACCTCTGCTTTCTGTTAGCAAAAAAATCTGCTCTCAGCAGACCTAAATTTACTATCTAGTTCTTAACAGTGATTCCGCTGGTGATGACATACAGCTGTGTTGTTTTGCACGATGTTTTAAGAGTTCAGGATTGATATTGGCAAAAATAATTGCAATCAGACAGTTTGCTAGCCTGACGTCCTGCCTCAGATTTTGCATTACTTTTGGTACCCATGCTATGGCCAATGCTAAGAAAAGTAAGAACAGTGATTTTTTTGGCAGAACCAAATAGTTTCACTTTTGTTTTTTTATTTAGCAAAGGCCTTGCAATTAAGAAGCATAATCACAAAGCTTCATTGACGCTGTGATTAACAAGGAAATTAGATCAAGTTAGGTTGCAAATTGTTTATTAGAGTTGAACTGCCACAGCTAGATTGACATAAATAGGTCAGCATGATATTCCTCTGTAGATAAATCCTAAAATGTCAGAGATATCAGGCAAAATGAATCAGACAAGATGCAGGGTTGGTATCTTGAGAGTATGTAACAGTACTTCCACTTCCCAGTGACCGTAGGCCACCATAGAGGTTAATGACAGCTTCTTCTCATCCTGGTACTCAGTGTCTTCTCCTGTCCACAGATTTGATTTGACTTTAAAATAAATTAAAAAAAATCTTTCATTTTCAAGTCCTAGAAGAAAAATATGTAAACTTTCTTAATATTTTTTCTTCCCAAACAGTATTAGCTTTTATCTTCATAGTACAAATCTTAGAACCATACAACTTATTAGCAAAGTCTCTATTTACCAAAAATATTGTTAATGCCAATCCAACTGAAACAACTGAATATGTTCCTTTATTTTCTTTCAGTGCTTTACTTCTACTTTACTTCTAATCTAGATCAGTATGCAAAATTAACAGAAAGATGTAGAATATACAATTTAGAATTAATCTTTTTACACTAGTATTTTAATATTTCCGGGGAAAAGAGTGTTGCCAGTTATAGATACACAAAACCTCCTTGGCACAAACATAGTATTATTCACCAGTGTGTTCCAATTTTAATTGGCATGATGTGTGACATACCCTGAGCAAGACTAGGCTATGTTTAACAGAAAGCAGACCTGCGCTACCATGATGTGCAATTCTGTCATCAGTCAGACTACTCACCAGGAAATTCAACCATGCCACGGAAGCTTATTTTTATTTACTTGGAAAGATTTCAGGTGATTGATGTATAGGGAGCTGTTAGAGGTAGGTATTTCATTAAATGCCTCCTGTTCCTTCTATTCTTGATTTGTTAGTGCCAAAATCTCACAGCTGGAGAAGGTTTTTTGTCTTCTTATTCTTTAAAAAAAGAAAATAAATTAATAATTCTAAAAGTTAAACTAGCTCTGAGCAGGAATAGTGAGCATATCCTCTTAACCATGGGCTCAGATGTTCTGCATTGACTGCTGTTTTGACATTCTTGGATGGAAATCCATCACTTACTTAATACTCAGACATGATGCACATACTGGTTCTCTGGCATGCCTTCGCCTATGACCATCTGTTAGGGTGGCACCATGCCCACTGAAAAACCTCTCTGCCAGTTTCAAGAGGGCATAGGTATCAACCAAATATAGATTTAGAAAGATAGCTAGCAAAATGCTAAGCATGTCATTTTAGCTGCAAGACTATTCCTCTTGCTGTTAGGCAATCCTAGATGGGGTCCATACATTTCAGAATAAGCCTTGTAGGCACATTATAATCTTATCTCAGACATGTCTGTTTATACACATATATACAAAGGTAAACAAATATCATTAACTAGAAAATGGCTGCATATTCATTTTTTTCTGAAAGACTGGCTCGGACTTAAGGAAAACTCCTTTTCAAAACCCAACCATTGTAAACAAATGAATTACTGTCTTTTATAAAGAAGTAGCTGTTTCTGATACCCATCTGCCATTTAAATTCAATGCATTGACATTAGACAGCTACTGTAAAAAGGATTTGGGAGTTTTTACTTGAATAGCAACTAGGGATCACTTGAAAGATATCTGCTGCTGAGTTGCTCAGAAAAGCCATATTCTTTGGATGAATTTAGAACACAAAAATATTCACGACAAGTGAAACGAGTCAGGCTGTGTATGAATGTGACTGTGGTCTGAATTTTGCAAAGATGGTATCAAAATACAGGGTGTCATTTAGGACAAAATCAGAAGTTAAATTTTTCAAGAGTGTAGAACATAAATTTTGATTATGATCTAGTTTTATTTGCAACTTGTAAGAGGAACAAGACTTACTGGTATTGTTAATACAGAAGACTTTGATCATGCAGGTGATGATTAAGTAACAGCTAGTATTATTAATATTAAGACTACTTATTTCTCCATCTGTAAAGAGCAGTTTACAACTGTAGAAAGATAAAATTCATACCCAGCTGAATTTAAAAGAAATTGTAACACATGAGAAGATAACGTGGAGAAGCTGAAAAGTGGATCGAAAGGAGATTAAGAAGTAAAATAGTGGGAAAGGGAGAGAAAAATAAAACCAGGATTGCCACAGGACAGAATGATATGACCTCAAAGACAGAAGCTAGGAGCCTGAATCTGATGTGGAAAGATGGAAGGTTATAAAAACATTAGGAAAGCAACCTTCATGTTAGTATAGAAAATTGGTGGATAGGCTCCTCTATGGCACTAGCAACAGGACATAAATGGGAAGATGAAGTGCAGGAGTTTGGGACAAAATGACTGCAGAAGCACAAAAGTTGTGAGAAAGAACTGAAAGAGAGCCTTTCTTTTCCATTGGAGAGAAGATATGCTTCATAAAGTTTATAAAAGAGAGGAAGGCAGAAGAATGGGAAAGAGATTAGCACAGAGAGAAAATCTAGTCAGAATAATAGACATATCCCAGCGTGATGGGTCTGAATGTTTCCTGCCCAGACAGGAAGTTCCCAAGAAAGTGGGCAAGTTTGCTCTTGTAAATGCAGTTATTCACCGAAGAAGTGCATACAAGAACATTTCCAGTCAGCTACTGCAAAAGTGAAGTTTAAAGATTAAATGAGGATTCCTTTAAGCAGCTGCTATTGTTTGGTCTGTGAGATCTTCTCTGGAAACATTTACATGGCTGCCACTCTTTTACAATACTGTGCTAAGTCTGTGGTCATCATACCTGCTCTTACATGTAGAATAGGCTTGTAAAAAACAAGGCAAAGTTGTGATCTTTACCTGCTCTTTTAATTGGCCTGTGCATCTCCTTTTACACACTTCTTTTTCCTCTTGGACTAGTTTTGGAGTTCCTTTATCAAGAGCTGACTACCCTAGATTCCATAAGTCTGTAGCAGCATATTATCTGTGTATTTGCTCTAAGGAAGGTGAATGGGGCATTTCAGACTCTTGTCATTAAGACAAAAATTACCTGTCTACTGCAGATGTAGACTATACATCTACAGACTCCTAATACGGACTGTGACCTTGCTGTGCTGCGAGCCATACAAACACGGAACAAAGAGATGGTCATCATAACCCAGCAATTATAATCTAAATGCCTCTTAAAAACAAGTATATGTCCCAGTATTTCAATAGCTGGGCTGGGCTGTAATTCTGAGGTTTTGTTTTTTGCTTTTCTTGACAAGAGACTGAAACCTGTATTTGTTCTTTGGGATGTAGGTTTCCTCCAGAGGCCCCCCAGGAAAGAGGGTCAGGATTTGCTGTAACTTGTCAAGTAACCCCATGTCTTTGATTCAAAAGCACATACCCAATGCTGACACTCCTGACCGATCTTGAATGTGATGGGGTGTGTGAAAGGCTACACTGCCTTTTGAGAAGATCATCTGGCTATGGAGAGGGTTTACAGACAGAAGCCCCACAAGGACACAGTGTACGTTATCCATAGGTCCAAGGGTAAAAGCAATAAAGAGTTTTGGTAAAGCAGCAGGTGTTTGAAACTTTCCTAGAGTTTTCACAGTGTGAAATGTCCAGCAAGAATGAAACAAATATTGACAAATGCTATCTCTTGTATTCCCTTGAAGCGAACAAGTAGAAATATCCAGAATGTATAAGGGGTGATTAATTTATCTTGATCCCTGAGAGGCAAACATGGAATTCATCTATGAGAACAGGTGTCATTAATCCAATATTATTTCTTGCTATAATCTATTTGTCTTGACACATCACATCCTCATAAACCTATATTGAAATAAGTACTTTTTTCAATTCCCATTGGAAATGCTCGACAAAAGGGTTTATCAACAGAGGGAATTAAAAGCTGCAGCTGAGCAGGAAAAAATAAAAGAGTGTATCAAAGTTGGAATGCATAAATTTTTCCTTTGATGTTGTTTGAAAATATATAAGAAAAGATCTGCAGCTTTTGGAAAAGAAACTTCTTTGGAAAGAATATGGAGTTAACATAAATCCAGTGAGATCTGCCTTAGCATGACTATAAAGACAAAATGATTTCTTATATGTATGTGTATCAATACCCTTATCTATATCTTTGACATAGCTCTGCATAAAGGTATTTGTGATTTGCATAGGTATATATTTGATTTACATGTGTTTGAAATTTGTAATTTAAAGTAAAATAATTTTATATTTTCTCAAATCTTGCAAGGGACAACATCCTTAAGGTGAAGGTCTCTGTTTTCGAAAGATTAAATCAGTTTCCAGATAAAGAGGGAAAAAAAAGGGGAGTCAGTTTTGTCTCTAAATTACAGTTCTGTGCCTTCCAACAGCTGCATAGATTTAATTCCCATTTGTAACTTACAATTGTTTATTCTGTGTCTGAAGTAAAGTATTATCTACAGCTCTAGAAATGTGCATTGACAAAGTGAGCAAGCTATAATTAATTCAATTCATTATGGTATTCCCATCTATAACAATGTATGTAGTTCAGTGTTTCATAGTGTTACAGGTAGTTTTTCATGCCATCTGAGAGGGCCAAAACCTTCTGCAATCTCAGTCCATCGAAGGCTAGGAAAAACAGGATATAAAGTTCTGTCTAAATGGACACTCTCATGTGTTACACAATCAGTCCTTAATGTTTAAAAACAACTTAAAGAAGCAGATCATGAAAAAGTGGTTGCACTGCAAAGCAAGTGCAATTATAAAGACCAGAAGTATTTCACATGGCAATTTGTAGCAGTCTCAGCACAGTAACAAGCTATACATTAGACCCTGGGAACATGAAGAAGGATATATATTCCTAAAATGATTATAAAATTTAAGAGCACTTGGACTCCTGTTGGAATGTTGTCAGGGTATGTTATGTTTCTTTACTAGAAGGTGGCTGCCAAGCAGGATCACTGAGTGCTTAATCACCCTTATACTAAAGCTGAGACACATGAACTGAAACAGTTATTATAGGGAATAATTAGAGATCAAATTAAAAGCATTAGAACTGGCAACAAGATCAAAGCAAAACATTCTCTGTGAGAAATGGACACAGTGTTGCTCAGAACAGGTAGAAGTGAA
The DNA here is from genome assembly GCA_026283785.1 of Coracopsis vasa. Classification (NCBI taxonomy): domain Eukaryota; kingdom Metazoa; phylum Chordata; class Aves; order Psittaciformes; family Psittacidae; genus Coracopsis; species Coracopsis vasa. The sequence goes on from JANHGB010007551.1 coordinate 41,146, forward strand.
GATTTGCAGTGAAGATTGTATTCTTTAAAGAGAAAGTGCTTAAGAACAGGTAAGGTGCACCTGATGAAAACTACACAGAAAGAGAGTCAGATAACAAGGTCAAATACCTGCTTGAAGCAAATAAGAGGGCAGCTGCACAGCACCGTCAAGGGGAAGTGATTCCATTTTGAATAAAACCTGAAATTTTGCAGAGGAAAAACCAGCAAATACAAAACAAACTCTTTAGACTCTCAGTTTAAAAAAAAGAAAAGACATAGCAAATTGGCAGAGAGCCATACACAGAATATCACAAAGATCATCAGTTCAGAGCCATACACAGAATATCACAAAGATCATCAGTTCAGAGACTTATCTGAAAAGAGAAAGTATGTGACAATTCCCCACTCTGTGAGGAAAGTGAGGGCAAAAGCTGGTGATGTGAGGAAATCAGGAGTCAAGGAATATCTGGATAAGCTGGTTGCCCTTCATGCTTGCTAGAATGAATAGTTCTAGATCGTCTAGAATCAAAATAATTTTTCAAAGGCACAGTAATTGGCAGTCTATTAAGATAATACCTCTCTTAGCTGTACCACAAACGTGTGTATAATTGCTGTGTATTCTCCTTTCACAGATACAATAATGAGAAGGCAAGGAAAAGATACTAAAGTTGAGAGTTTGCTTGTTGGTACTGTCTGGAAAGCTGTGAAAACCACATCTCCATCCCAGTCCATGAGAAAGCAAAGGGGCATGAATAAAAGGGACATGAAAACACAACATCTGAAGGTTCAAGATGTGGGGCCCCTGACAGTAGTAAAGCAGGGAAGGGGACATTTTCACTAGAAGACCAGAGGAGAACTGGGATTTTGAAGTGTTAGTTACCTGATGTGTCCTACAAGATGGAGAGAACACTTTCCTTTTTGAGACTGTTATCTTCCCTGCCTAATCAGGTTGTATTAACTGGTTGCATCAGGTGGCAACGAATGTGATTTCCAAAAATAATAAGGAGCTGGTGTAGCAGTGGCTGCTGACTGCCATGATACAGAACAGTAAAAAGCGCAGCATCTAGTAACCCTCACCCATGTCATATCACTGGCTCAGGAAATGAAGACCTATTATAGAGCTTGCATGTGTCATGCCAGTACCATAATGTCTAGTTCTATTAAAATAGTAAAAATTCCATCTATATATATATATCAAAACAAATTATTTCAGGGAAACAGTAACTGCAGTGGCGCATACCTTGCTCCATACCTGAATCGATGCTATTGAGCTGAGCTAACAATAAATCAAATCTGCAGAATCAATTCCTCTACTGGAAATGAAATCATTAGCATTCAAATACAAAAGCACATGCCATTTATATGATTTCTTTTGGCAGTTTCTCTTTATTTGACTCTAGAATGTCCACTCTCTGGTATTTAAGGACACTGTCCTCTTATTAGTGCTTCATGTGGTATGTGAAGCAAAGTATTGTGAATGAGGTACATTCCATAGCACTACTGGAACAAGTTATGTTGCTGTTCTGTAGATTGGGTTAAAGAAGGACTAATAATGCTTCAGCACATTTAGGGCTTCTGGAGTCAGAAGACATGATGGAGGGTTGGGCAAGAATAGTCTTAAGAATTAACACTGAACTGAGTATAAATAAATAGGCAGATTTTTGACTGCCAAGTTTTTCCTGAAGCATAATTTGTCATTTCTACTTCACAGTCATCTGCACAATGAAAGATGCAGTGCACAGAGCACAGAGACAGAAGGGCTAGAGGGTGGCACGGAGAGATCTTCTCACCACAGTGCTCAGGGGCTAGGCACAAAAGCTTTGCAGTCGGGGACCTAGTATCTATGGTAAAACTGGAGAGGGAAGGATATGAAGGAAGTTAGGGTCAAAATCAGATGGATGACAAGAAAGTAATAACAGTAAACAAACTCTTGCACTTGCTGCACAACCTTTTACTCTGTGAAAAGTCTCTCTGATTTTACTGCTCATGGGGGTAATGAACTTCTCCAGCAATTCTGAAATGCGTCTGGTAGGGATGCACAGAGAAAACTGATCATCTGGCATAACCTCCAAATACCAGGATAACTGTTGTATGAAACATCCCAGGTCAATCTTGCTACCTTCCAAACTGTCATGATGCCATTTAGGACTGATGTCTTGTATTGTGAGAAGAAATTGAAGATGAGGAATATATTCTGGGAGAAACTACTCTGTGTGTAGTCAAATATCTCAGGAATACAAGACAGCTTCATAGAGCTTTTGCATATATCTCTTTCCGAAAGATTTTTCTTCCTACAAAATCATTTATTTCTAATGAAATGCATATGCATGAATAGTAATACTGCAGTCAGTTCCTGTGCAACTGTTTTAAATCAAAGCCTTTCTTCAGAAAAAAAAATCCTTTTTCCTAATCTTTGTTCTCAAAACAACTGCAGTACCTGATTTTTATAAAGTGAAGGATGTATTTTAGCCAACTAAAAATTCAGGTTTTTATAGTCTAGTAGAGACTCTTCTATGGTTTCTGTAACCAGCAGACAAACATGGACTGTCTCTTGGACATGCTTTTTTTTTTTTAGTTGACTGTAAAGGGAGTTGATTCAAGTAGCTTAGACCAAATACATAGCTTTTAGGTAAAATTAAGCTTTTTAAGCCATTTGACTACAAAAGTAGCAGGATCTACTGGAGAGACCTGTGCTTTAGAGTTCCTAAACTAAACTGCTGGTCGTCATGGTCGCACTTCTAAAACTGAAACAGTAAACCTCTTCAAGCAGAAAACAAGGGATTTAAGTAAAAAAATACTATTAAAAAGTTAAAGAGACAAGCTTAAAGTTTATCTAACAGAAAAAAAAAGAAAACTCATAATCTCTTAGTTTTCATTGCAATAAACAAGCTAAAGGGTGATTTTCATTTCTTGAGTTTTTCTTCAGAAAAAATAAAGCAATCAAATGAAAAGATAAACTGGAGCAAAGAAAGCAAGGATTAGTGTGTTTTATCTTATGTAGAAGTGAAGACAAATTAAACACTTGTAAAAATTCAGAGGGCTGTATGAAACCTAGCTGTATTAAGCCTAGCCTAGAATTACATGCAAGAGTGACCTACAGTAGTCAGCTGTGGATAGCAGCTATAGGAACTGCACTCTGCTGTCTTGAATTTATATGCTGCAGCAGTCTTGACGCATAAGGTAGGTAGGTGGTCTGAGTATGACTCCTGCAGCTTTTCTGGATGCAACCCATATCTGCACTGCTGTTTGTTCCCAACCACGTTTGACCTAGTAGTACACTTACTGCTTTCAATATTCACTTTAGAAAAGAGCAAAGAAAACGAAATACATATATTAAGACAGAGCTGTAATACAATACAAGCCAAGAGGCAGGTACCAGGAAAAGAACATTTGCATTTTTCTCGGTTTTTGCTAAGGCACAAGAGAAATGAGGGGCTGTTGTAGTTCTGCCTGAGCAGGGGAATGAGGCTGGAAAAGTCTGCTATTGGTATACAAAATTAACTCTGTGGACCTGCAGACTCTCTCCTTTCCCCTATGCACCTTACCTGACTGCGTCTTGCTTTGGCCTCTCTCCAGCTGCAGCAGAAGGAGCAGAAATGAGGGAATCCCAAACCTGTCTGCACTGCATGGTAAGTCTGTATCTGCTGAAACTGGTTGGACAAATTCTGAATTTTAAGTGCCCTTTGAGCTCTAAGGCTTCAGACACATGCAGGAAAAGCCAAGCTGATGTGGGGATTGATATTGCTGTTGCTAATTGTACAGCTTCTCCTCTGTAAATAAATGTTCCTGTCAGAGCTGAGCCACCTTGTTCTTTGCTGGACAGTTGTCCGTGAGGAATGTTCTTGTCTCAGAGGCAATCCAGCTTGGATAGCCAAAGATTTTGAGTTTAAGCAAAAAAAACTGACAGAGGAAAAGCAGGAAAAAATTAAATAGAAACCCTCAAAATATTTCTGTTTCATGTAGGTAACCTTTGGTAACAAAATCAAATAGGGGGAAAAAATATGGAAAATATAGACAAAAATGAATTACAGAAGAATGTATTAACATAAGCGTTTCCAGAGACAGAATAAATTCCTGGTGGGCAAGCAGCAGAAAAAGGCTACATCACTTAGCCTCAACTTTCTGCCTGCATTCTTGGGATGTAGATTACAAATGCTTCTACCTGCTACCTGCCTGCCACTGAAAAGCCCTTCTGCCCTCCTCATTTAGCATTATAGCTGTTAAATGATGTTTGGCATATAGTTCCCTACTACATATAGCTCTTTACTGAATAAAGTAAATTTACTGAATACAGTAGGCTAAGCAGTGTGCCAGAGCACGGATCTTTTGAGCATCCAGATGGCTTAATTATCAGCTCACCCCTTGGCTCTGGTTTGGACTATTCCAGCTAGCTTTCACAAGACAGTGTACTCCAAGGGTTGCTCTAAAAAGCCACTGCGTATCAGTCTGTGCTTCAACACCATCTCAGAAGTCTCAAACAACTCTATATGTCCTCCTGTCATGCCCTGGATCATGCAACACCTCCCTGAGCTTCACTCAACCTGGTAGGCTGCAACACAGCCCTCACACCGTTTTAGAAACCTTGGAATTAATAAACATATTTGGAATAGTATTCATGTCTTTGGGTCACAGCAGCACCACTTAGGAGCTGGAATGGATGCTGGGCCACATCCACTTAGGAGCCTTATACAGAGAAGGCATGAGTCAGCCCATGCCATTTGATTTTAGTGCCGTGGATTTCTCCCTCCTTCATTTGACATCACGGAGATAGTCACAAAAGACAGATACCATTTCCCTTTTCCCAGCCTGCAGTTTATTATTGACTCTTAAATGTCCACATGGTTTGAAAGGATGAATTATCTGAGTTTTGTCAGTAGAGGAGAGAAGGAATCAGCAGGTTATCTTAAGTGAAACCAGTACTGCAGTCAGGTAGGACAGCTCTAATTCATGAAGGTGGTTAAATACTTGCTTTTGTTGGGTGCTTTAATCTCTTCTCTCCAGGTGAATCCCTTAGGCTCTGCAATAATGCTGAAGTGCTCCCTCAGTTCAGGTCCAAGGGCACAAAAAGGTTCAGCTGTTTGTAGGATATTCAGATATTTCACTTCTGTCTCCGCTGAAATCAGTAGATATTGGGGGTGATCACCTTGACAGAAAAATCAAGTCGGTTTGCTGGTGAGTGTATCTGCAGTTCTTTCAGACACACCAACCTCTTACATAACATCAGCCTCCATCTCAAATTGCAGAAACTACTGGAAAATTGGCATTTGCCAGTATTTTTTTTCCTAGCTCAGGAATAAGAACACATTAAAAATATCCTCGTTCCAGGACAGATTTCACCATTTTTCTTTTCTTTTTTTTTTTTTTTTTTAATAGTAGCAGAATGGGTTATAGACTATTATTTTATCCTTTAGCATTGCTGATTGTACAGTTAATTGCTACATAATGCACCATGGTAAAATAAGGAATTCATCTCTCACATTCATGTTACCCTGCTGCACTAGCAGATGTCCAGTTACAGCTGTGTATTGCTCTGCATTCCCTCTATCGCTCTGCATTCCCTCTTTAGAAACATCCTAAGCCTTTCTGTTGCTGTTACACTTTTTTCCAAACAATACAGCATCAAGAAACAGTAGAAGCTTTGACAAAGATTTCGGTATAGTCAGCTGTGAAGGTTGTTACTCTGAGACAAGTTAGTGACAGCTCTCTAGCAAGTGTGCCTTCAGGTTTATTGGTGCCAAAAGTGCTGCAAAGTGAGAAAACTGGTTAAATGCACTCATATATTCTGACTATGCCAAGCATTCTGCTGCACTTTAGTAATCAACAATTTCATGTAATATTTGAAATATTACTCATTTGGAGTATTTCATAACGACCTTGCAACTTTGTGGGAAAATTTACAAATTTATAAAATTTATAAAATTTTAAATTTATAAATTTATAAATAAATTGTGCTCTGGAAGAGCACAAATAGCTACAAAAAATACTGAAATAATTTATTTAGGCAGTTTAAGCATCTTTTATTACCCACATTCCCTGAGGTTGATATCTTTGTATCTTCTTGAAACATGTTTTAAAAATATCAGTGAAACACAATAAAATAATTTTTTGGTCTCTCTCTTTCTATTCATTCCTTTAAATCAACAAAAGTTTTCATAGACTTTAGAAGTGGGGTTTGAATGTATTTATTTTATTGGCATTAATATAAAAACTCACTTATATCTTGGTGTGAATGCTGCGTTTCATGTACAAAGAGAAAAAAAGCTAAAGCAAAAAGAGTTGAAAATCTGTAGTATAAATATCCATGCATGCATATATTCTGATACATGTTCTGACCATGTAAATCCAGTAATTCAATACGTTAATGAGAGAGAAGCAAGAATTTGCTCTGTGCTATGTTGATTCTTTGTCTACGTATGTTTGAATCCTCACATAAAAGGCTCAGCATCAATTTTAGACCCACGGACCCCACTGAAATCAAGGAATTGGTGTCTGTCCACATGAGATCTGAATCTGGATATCACAATCAACTTTCATGAGGTTCCTGACAGTGCATTTAGGTCATCCTGTTGGCTAGTATGAGAACTAACACATACAGTAGATACATTCCAAGCCACATGTTCTCTATTTACTGTACAGCATGAAATATGCAGTCCAGGATTGTACAATATAGGTAATTTAAGCCACATGTAGCTCAGTGAATGTAAAGCTTGTGTATTTGATCTCAAACCCAATTAGAGCAGTTTGTTTTCTTTGATCTGTGTGGAATGCTGTAGTATACATGTTATAAAACTGACTTCTAAAAGTTATTGAGGTAATAAACACTAATAATCTGGATATTTTCTATTCTTTAGTTCCAAAAAAAAATTTGCACATAAGAGTTGCTATAGGTTATCCAGGGTGTGACTTTTAAAATTAACACAATTCTCACAGAATTCCCTGAGGTGGGAAAGTGACTGGAGGGAGGAGGACGTGAGCACTCATGGCACCAATGCCTTCACAGGTGAGCTTGCTTCCCCTGGAATTCCTCTGTGACTGTTCAGACATCCAGACTGCAGTTTTACTTACTCATTAATACACTTCATAAGAATCTGCATGCGAGCCTAAACTGATGCAAAGCAATAAGGAGCTTGACTTTGAGGATATTTAAAAGAGGGAAAAACATAGGCAGGCAGATGGCTTAGGCTGACCTAGGAATCTATATCTGCAACACTCAGAAGTCTACTTTGGGGAAAGAAGGAAAGCTTCTTTTGTATCTCAAAGAACAAATCTGAGTCACCAACGTATCTCACAGAAACCACTGAAAAAGTTAACCCTCAGCCTTTTTGAATCACAGCGTCTTTTAGGGCTGCTGCTGATAGAATCATAGAATAGTTTGGGTTGGAAAGAACCTTCAAATGTTATCTAGTACAACCCCTCTGCAATGAGCAGAGACATCTTCAATTAGAACAGGTTGCCCATCCATCCTGGTCTTGAATGTCTCCAGGGATGGTGCATGTACCACTTCTCTGGGCATCCTGTTCTACTATTTTACCAACCTCATTATAAACAATTTTTTCCACACATCCAGCCTGAATCTCTCCTCTTTTAGTTTAAAACTATTATTCCTCACTCTACCGCAACAGCATCTCTAATGCAGTCTCTGGTAATGCAGCACCTCTAGCACAAAGAAGACAACCTCCTGCCTCCTCATGTGACCCTGGGAGATAGTATGTTGACTGGGTGAACTGAAGAAAATTGAGTGAGCCACTGTTAATGGCCTAACAGGCATCATTGGTCTCTCAATCTATGTAGACTCTTTGCTCAATCCCACTTCTATAAGAAACATAGGTAAAAAAGACAGCAACAAGCCAGTACTCTTGGGTGATCCCCTTTCTTGTGTTGTTTTTGTTTTGTTTGTTTGTTTGCTTGTTTGTTTGTTTCACTAGGACTGGCTTGCCTCTGGAAAAAAACCCAAAACCCCTAATCTACATAATTCTAGATGAAGCAGCTTAGGGAACACAAATATAACTGAGATGCAGATCCGCTTAAAGTACTATCATAAAAATGATGACAGTCAAATGCGACAGCCTCCACAATTTTTGGAGGGTGTCTCATGCAGAGAAAGATTTACAAATCCATGTGGTAGCAAGTACTCATTGTACTTCTTTTTTTTTTTAATAGCAGATTCATATAGTACTTACATACCTGTGATATCTGTATTATAAAAATGGTTCTATGTATATGCTTGGCACTTACAAATTGTAATGAAGAAAAGATGATTAATTGCACAGCAGAACTCTCTGACAATTTGCTGAACCTGTGTATCTGACATAAATCTTTCTCCCAAGTGCCTTGACTATCATTAACTTGAAAAATCAGCTAAGCAAAAGCCTTTATGAGTGGGTTCATTGATACAGAGACACATATTTTGTAGGTATAGTATGCAGCAGACATGTGGGAACAGGAAAATACCTGCAGCAGTGTGATTGGTCTTGCATATTTTTCAGTCATAGTCCATTTCTTAGGCTGGTATTTATCTGGACCCTTGTGCTATACATATTATATCTTGTTTTGCTGGGCTATAGTGGCCTGCTATGCAGATTTTTTTTCTCTCACTTGCAAGTACCCTCAAATAAAGCAGATTAATTCTTTTCCTTCTGTGGCCTCAAAGAGCCCCTGTTCTTTCTGCTGCTCCTCAGGAATTCAGCATCCACAGGCTGCATTCACTTAACTACACTTTCATCTGAGTAGCAAATGCTAATTGCGATTGTTTATAGCCTTTTCCTCACTTGAGATCCTCAGTTACACCAGAGGTTGGGAACCTTCAGTCTGAGAGCTGAAATATACATTGAAGAGTCTTGAAGGAAGTTTTATGTTATAAACCTGTGTAAGTGCTGTAATAGATTTTGTTCTCTACAAAATGGCCAGTAATGAATGGCTTAGATTTGAAAACCTGATTTTGTATTTGGGCAGACTTGCATAGGGCAAACCTGACTGAAATGAAAAGGACATTTGACATTGATAACGTTCGCATGAAAATTGATTAATTCAAATGAGCTTAATTATATTAATAATTCAGGTGAAAAAAAACCAGCTGCAATTGCAGCTTGTTCATCATTCAGAGAGACTCGTAATATGGTTTATTCATTGCAGTTTTCCATTTTTTATGTTCATGTGCAAGGACACTGGAATTCACTAGAATCATCTAAATCTTGATTAATTTCTGTTTTCACGTCTCCTTCTGAACCACCTTACTTGAGAAGAGAAAATAATTTTTGTGAAAAATGAAGTGGTTTGCTGAGATGCAGAACAGAAATTACAGTGTGTTTGAGATGTTTCAAGTATTTCAGGAAAACAATGACTTTTTTTGCAAACATCTAAAGTGAACTTGCATTCAATCTGCTTCAGCTGAAAATTCAAAATTAGGAGCCAAGTCTTCTATTTTGCATTGATCCATTGCTTGCTTACTTTTGATACAGCTCCATTAATGCCATTCTGTAACACCGTATTTCCCTTTATTATTCTCAGATCAGTTTCTTGAGCAAAGATTACTCATTCTACAGCTGCTTGTGGAAGGAAAACATTTGCACAAAGAGCAGTGAGAGTCCACTAAAATATGTACATATATAGATGGAAAAACTAAAAGCGAATGTTTTCCCTTTTCCATATAAATCCCCTGGATTCAAGACCACTTGCTTTCAGGATGAGAGGAGACTGTCATTTAAAACAACCAGCATGTGTAGCTAGTACAGAACGTCAATATGCTGTTGCCAAGGCTTAAGAATGTCATTGTTTTCAGATAGCATCTCTCCATCATGTACGCAGATCATTAAAAAGTGGGTGATTTCTAAGTCTGTGTATCACAGAGTTTACTCACTTCCTATGTACATTAAATAGCTGAGGTTTAGTTATATTTGTATTTACTGGAGTATTGTGAGCAAAAACCTGTTAAAGGGGTTGAGTATAATTTTTGTAATACAGCCCATCAAGTAATTAGGGGTATCTCATGGTTAAAAATAGCATCAATTCAGTGAATTTCACTTTATAATAGCTGAGAGATTAATTACATGCTTTTATTTTTTATTAGGCATATTTTCTGTCACTATGAATTAGATTTAAATTTAAAAATAAAGTATAGTGGAAAATATTATGAACATGAATGCACTTCCCTTATTTCCACAGAAATCATCTGTAAAACTAAAAAGTTCAGGTAACTGCACCAATTTATCATCAGAGGCAGTCATATACCACAACTATCTTAGTGTAGGTAGTTATTTGACTTTTTTATCAAGATTCAGGTAGGAATTTTGTACTCTTTTCATCTGATCACAAGCTACAAACAAACATTTATTTCAGTATTCAGCTATTAAGTCCTTGTGAGTCCCTGGTTTGCAATCAGTAATATTTTATTCTTTCATTTGATTTCTTCTACCAGCCAGCACATTTATTCCTTCTCATTTTATTCCTGCTAACAGCCAGCACATACAATTTCCTAACGCACAGTATGATCTTCAGTTGCATCTGAGGTTGGTCTGCTCTGAGCTCCATCATCTCACTGCAGGTTACAACGTGCTTCTAGGTTGTTGTAACAAACTCACTATTTACTCTGCGGGATAAAACATTGAGACCCGTCAAACAAGTACTGCAGCAGTTAAACCATTACTAAAGGTTAGGTACTATCTCGTGTGCATCTTGAAGGTTATAGCTAAGACATTGTAGATCCCGGGACATTTTGGCTTTTCTTCCTACCAATTTTTTTCCAATACACTCTAGGACCCTCTTTCCAGTATGCAGTAGGGGACTCCTAGGTGACTTCATGGTGCATGCACACAGAGTCATGTAACTCCCATGACAAAGAGGAGGGTGGGATGGGACACTACCATCACCTTTTGATTTGGTTCACTCTCCAGTGAGGCACCCTTTTCCCCCTACCTGCCATGTGTCTTGAGCTTCTGTGCTTATAACTTTCTGCTTTGATAGACTCTAAATAACTACTAGACAGTAAAAGGGCATTTTGGATGCAATTCATCTGACCAGGAGACATCAGTATATGGTGAAAGGAGCTGTGGCGTAGGGGTGCCCACAGAATTTACTGCATTTCATTACATAGAAGGGGAGCCTACAATGTCTATCTCAGGTACGGATGTTGACAATGCAGATGTCTGAAGTTCCCCTCCTGAATGCAACCATTGACAGAGGTAAATCACAAGCTCAGATTTACTGAGGAAATCCAATAAGCTGAGATGCCTTTCCTCTAACACCCATAGTATCACCACTGATGTGTCGCATACTCCTCTATCCGTGTTTTAGCCAGTCACATCTGGGCTGTCCCCGTACAGAATAGCAGGTAATAAAAGAATTTTATCATTTCCCATCTGTGCTTTTGCCAGAGGTATACACTTGTTCAGGAAAGCAAATTCCAAGTATGTTTAAGCCTGCCTACTCTGATGGAGACAGGAAATATTTGTTTTACCCTTAACTACTCACCTCCCTTCTCTGCCCATCTGAGGCTTTTCTTTTGCTGCCACTGAGACTGAGAACAGGATGTGCAGCACAGCAGTTGCTGTTATGGGGTAGCTGTCAGCAGCATCACTAGCACTTGTTTGCCTCCTTCCCTATTCTCAACATGATTAGTGGAAAAAAGCCTTGCTTTTCAAGGATTTTCTCTGGCTCTTCATCCCTGTGACAGTAAGAACAACCAAGATTTCTCTCCAATATACAGGCACATTGGAGCTGGCTGGCTGTGTGTGAAAAATATATGCAGAAGGGCAAATGAAGTTATTTCCCTGAGGATAGCCAAAGTGCAGTGCAGCTATTGGATTTGTCACAAAATAGAACCAGCAACTTGCCAGTGCTTATTTACTAACAGCTACAGTACAGGAGGTCAGCATCCATCTCTATTTCTAACTCTTAGAAAAAATCAGAGAAAGAGAAAAAAAATTACATAACGTATAGAGAAAGAGTGAGCCTGATGAAAATGCCCCCACAGAGGGTACATAGATGTCTGTAGCACTTCTTCTTTGGTTTTTAGAGGTCAAGAAACACAGTCTAAAATATGCAAGAAGGTCTATTAAAAGCTATTGATTTTGGAAAGCACCTAGAACATAGAGTGACTTTAAACAGACTGATTTGGGGCAGCTGAGTTCAGGTGAGGTGGAAAATTCCATATTGTAGGGAAAAAGGAATTTCTGAACAGAAGCAACCAAACACTTAGAGAAATCATGTTTTTAATATGATGAGAAAAGCAGATGATTAAGCACATAATTGACTTTTTATTTCCATAATAAAATTTTTTTCTTTGGAATCACTTGCTAGTCACAAAAATACTATTATTTGGAATGTACATTCAACCACATGCACAAATACATATATACACACATATAAAGTCCTTGTTTGCCTAGAATATATTGGCATATTGAAGAGTGAATAATACACGAATCATTTACCATATCAAATTCCTTTAAGACTTCAGGAAAACAAACGCCTGAACAAAGTAGATGAATTAGAAAACAGAAGGGAACCCTGTTCTTTTGATCAAAGCTACAATTTATTGATAGAAAAGCCTGTGGTAATGAAATAAAGCAGTTTGTTTCAATATAGTTGATGCACAATTCAAGTGCACTTTTAAAACAGATAACTAGAAATAGATATTGTTATTGGTATCTGCATGTATTTCAGTAAAAAAAAGGAAAAACAAAGCAGAAGGATGCTGCATGTTTAAACTATAATCCTCTTTACCCACTGAGTGGCTTAGCATGCAATCACCATTACTACTTGGGACAGGAAACACACCTAAGTTTTCTCTGCCTTTAGTAAAGCCCTGCAAGTATCCTGAACACATATGTGCATGTAACAGTTGGAGGTCATGCATGACTCCGGCATGGCCTGAGGCATCGCGTGCCAATTTAAACTTTGTCAGTTCTCTGTAAAAAGTTCAAACACTTCCAATGCATGCTACTGTACACCAGGTACAAAGGGCCTAATGCCCCAGGTAAATTATTAATCCTCATCTTTCATAAACAAAAATGTTCTGTATTTTTAGTAAACAGATCTGTAAAACACAGAGGTAGTATGGTCAAAAGGCTTACAAACCCTTTGAACTTTGTCATCTTGGGCGTGGTATTTCCTCTCTCTACCCAGTGTCTTCATGTGAAACATAGAGGTAATAATACTTAACACAATTACTTAATGCTTCCACAGGGTTTTGAGCATGGTAATCTCTGTATAGGCTCTTATCTGTTACAGATATGTTGCAATTAAATAACTCTTACTATGCAAAAGGTTTTTCTGTTTATTACAAATTTGATATATTGAGAATAAAAACCAGTCCTCTGAACAAATGAGCCTGCAGCTCCAGGGAGCATTCTCAGAAGCAAAGCAAGAAACTTTGAATTATTTGAGTCACCTAAATCTGATAGTGGAGTTAAAATAATTCCTTGAAACGTGACCAGTCATATTTCTTTTTTTCTCCCAGCTCTCTTCCATGCCCTCATGGCCAGCTCATCTTTATAGTCCCCCCATCTTTCTGCTTTTCTCTGTGGCATATTTTATCCGCCTTTCCTTTTTGTCTTTCTCTCTCCAGTCTGTTCCCTTCAAAGGGGAGCTGCTGCTCTTCCTCAGGTTAACAGGAGCATCAGTGGCTTGTATTCAGGTCACTTAATACGGCAGCAGTTGCGTGGCCTGTCTGTGTAAGCATCTTCTCTCTCTCAGCGTTGTCTGTTCCTGCTACCACATGTACCCTGGGCCTGGACATCACCCTGATCTATAATGTAGTATTTACAACCATTTCCATGAAAGGGATTTTGCAGTACAGCTGTGTGTTTGCTTTTTTGATTGATGTGTTAAGCTGTGTGTTTGCTTTTTTTGATTGAGGTTCATAGTCATACTTAGATCTCTTCCTAGAGCAGTCCTCATCAATTTAGGTTCAGGTGAAAATATCTGTATTTTGAGATTTTTCACATTTAGAATGTCAGCTTGTTTCTTTCATGAGAAGCAGTTCACAGACGGCATTGTGAAGTTAGTTTCTGCTGAATTATTTTTTTTAATCTGTTTGGTTTTCCATTTGCAAATGCCTTGCAAAGATAGGACAAAGAAACCATTAATTAAGAGATTACTGAAAGAGAGAGAACACATGAAAAAGAGTAATAAAAGCTGAGATCGTTAGAATGGTTTCCTTGAAATAGTATGAAATGTGACAGAATTCAGAAACCTGTTTTATTCTTAACAGTATTTCAAAAAAATTCCATTTGGTGCCAATGAAAGCTGCTGCTTTGGCAATGCGGTATGTCATTCAGTGGCTAACAAACTCAGCTAGGCAAAACCAGTAATCCAGCTGTCAAAGGATACATTGACCTTTCCTTAGTAATCATTTCCTTCCAAACCTGTTTGTTGATTCAGGCATAGGGAGTTTGCCTGGGACCTCGTGAATAGATATTCCTTGCAAGGATAATATCTGGAAAGAGAGAAGTTTCAGTTTCATAATTAAATGTGAAAGCTTAAAAGACTCTACTGAAAGATAAATTACTTTACTTTTTGTGAAAGACATGTTTCTAGAATGAATTATTCAATATTAATAATGTAGACCTTGAAAACGGGATAATTTCCGCAAATGTCATGTCTATCTAAATCTATTTTTACACACACAAAGAGAAATACACACATATAGATGCAGATGCACAATCATGCAGGCATACACATGTACACGGTTTTGTAAAGATATTTCGTGTGTTACATATTTTGATTCCCTAAAAAAAGTGAAACAGTCATTCTGAAGAGTATGGAAAAAAGGGGAAAACTCCAAAACATGCAGAGGAATTCTGTGTAATCTTATCATGGGTTTTAACTTTTGATTGGTGTTTTCTTATGCACCCTATGTATTACAATTTGTCAAGATTAGTGTGCAGCTAAATAGAAAATTTAAATGCATCTGCTTCGGCATTAAATATATAACCAAAGTTGAACAAAGTAGTTGCAAGTACAAAATTATCTTCTTTGGTTCTAAAATGGAATGACATGTGTATGCAGAATCATGCTGCAGAGCAAGATATTATCAGTTTTAATTAAAAATAGGTCAGGATGGTCAAGTTTTCCTTTTGATTGACCTCACTTGCCTTTTCCCTGGCAAAATCAAAGCCACCCCAGTTTTTCCTAGGATGCAGTATGGTCTGCTTTGCATTTCCTCACTCCCTCTTATGTATTTGTAACAATTTCAGACAAAATCAGTGGTCCCCTTCCCCTTCTTTCTCCAGGTAATCTGACCCTATTTGTAGGAGTACAAGTGGAAAGACATGCTGACAAACAGGCAGACAAATGAGCAGAAGGATCACACAGCCCTTGGGGTCAGCAGAGTGTGCCTCTGTACTCTCAGGTCCTTGCAGAGTGAGTAGCAAGGTTGGGAGAGGTCTATGATATGATGCCTCACACAGGAAAGCAGCTTGGATATTTTCAGGGAGGAAAGGGGGAGAGGCACCTGCAAGGTCAGTTAAGTGGTTTAAAGGAGGTGGGTGATGTCAAGAAAGAGTTTCTTGGGGAAGGGAAAAGGTAAGTAGCTGAGAGATTTTAAGGGTGGTGCAAATAACAGGGAAGGAGGATATAGGATACCTGAGGAAAGAAGTCAAGGATGAAGGTGGTGGGGGGGAACCAAGGCAGAATGAAAAAAATTGTAAACTGTTTGATGCAGTTTTGTTACATTAGGTCCTTGCAAGATTTTAACAACATATTACTGTAAAATCAGAGGAAGGAATAAAGCTGAGCTGTGCTGTGCTCTGTGTGTGCTCTGTGCTCTGAACCCAAATATCCCCTAATGCGATGGCAGGGATTCCTTTTGAATTTGGAACTTTAGTTAGAGCCACAGCCTGTACTACTGCTATTTTTACTGTCCTACTAGTTTTTAACCTTTTGAGAAAGGGCTTCAGAAGCAGTTTGTCTAGTGCATTATTAATTTGTCTAGCATAAGATATACTTCTTCTGGATTCAGATCCTGAGTTACCTGGGCAATTAGGACCTGGGCAAATGACTTATCCTTTTATGTCCTGGCTTCCACATCTTTTGAAATAGGGTTAATGATGCTTGCCTACCTCATGGGAATGTTGCAAGGATTAGGATGTACAGAGCTTTGAGAATGCTAAGTATGGTAGTTATATTCTTTTCATGGAATAAAAGCAAAGCAGAAACAAAGCAGTTCCCTTGCTATGATCCCACACTTGAAACCACCACCCATCAACAAAGGATGACTCACAAGCACCTGGAGCCAAGGATATGGTGTTTACTCCTGCAGGTTTATTTGCACAGAAAGAACAATCTATGCTTCTGAGTACACCTGGCTAACTACCCTCCCAGGACACAGGAACAAGAAATGGCAGAGTCCAGAGGTGTGGCCCATGACTGATAGGCAACCCGCATTGCATCAAGTGGTTTCACTAGGGAGCATAACTGACCAGGAAACTGAACCAATGGGAAGACACAGTAGGCAACCACAGCAGTGCCATTTGGAAACCACCTTCAATAAACTGTGCTAAGGTTCGAGATTCACAAAGGAGTGTGATTTTTTAAGTTTTGAAAGGAAAATAATTATAGTTGAAAGATGATTATGTGCAAGTATTGGTGGACTAGAGTAAACATCAGAAACCCCAGATTATCGTCAATAAAGTAGAAGACAAATTTCCAAACTGTATGATGTAGTCCTGGCAACTATGGTCTGTGCAAGCCTCATGTCTGGTGTTCTGGCAGGGTCAGCCACCACCACGATCAGTGGCAGTGGGGCAGGCGCTGTTGCTACGAATGGCTGCTGGAAAACGTGCTGCTGTCAGGGGTAATGGCTGGGGGAAGGTATCTGATCAAGGTTGGGGGAGGTGATTCCGCCCCTCTACTCTGCCTTGGTGAGACCCCACCTGGAGCACTCTGTCCAGCTCTGGAGTTCTCAGTACAGGAAAGACATGGATCTGTTGGCAAGGGTCCAGAAGAGTGCCACAAATATTACCAAAGCAATGGTAATTTTTTCCACCTATGAGGAAAGGCTGAGAGAGTTGGGGTTGTTCAGCCTGCGGAAGAGCCTGGGGAGACCTTATTGCAGCTTTTCAGAACTTAAAAGGGGCCTATAAGAAAAATGGGGAGAGACTTTTTAGCAGAGGCTGCTGCTCAGAGAGTTGGTAGGTAGATGTGCCATCCCTGAAGACATTCAAGGCCAGGCTGGATGTGCTTCTGAGCAACCTGATCTGGTTGAAGATGTCCCTGCTTGTTGCAGGGGGGTTGGACTAGATGGCCTTTGAAGGTTCCTTCCTACCCAAACTATGATTCTATGAATCTATGAATGCATGATTCTGTGATTCTATGATTTTATTCTATGATTCTATGATGACTGTAGCAGCCTCATCTCTTTGTACAGGCAGTGTGCACGTCTGATGTCTACTTTAGTCCACCAATACATGTGTGTACAATAGTTGAGGTGCATCATCTTTCAACTGTAATTATTACCCTTTCAAGACTTTAAAAAATCACATTCTTTTGTAACTCTTCAACCTCAGAACAGCTTAAGTCCACTAAGTTTCTGATTATGATCCCTCTTTTATAGACTCTCAACCACAACCAGGTCTGCCTCCTCTGTATTTTCCCACCTCTATAAGTAAGTCCTCAGCCTCCTAGTAATAAACTCCATATAGCTCAGAAAAACTAGCACCTCAGTGCCATTTATTTGATTACCTAATAAGCTCCCTTATCGCCCAGTACTCCATTCCTATCCCTCTTTTGCCCCATTTCTGAATATGAGATGGTGCCAGTGTTGCCTTGACTTGAGCACATATTAGGGAGCAAGCACAGAAGCTAAGACCTCTACTATGTATTCAGCATGAAGACATTCTATTGCATCTTCTCCAATACCATACTATCTAGATACAGAGGTGCTTACCTTGGCACAGGTGAGATCCTGTGCCCATATCTGCATATCTGGCACCAAAAGTTTCCAGGTGGACTCAGGTCTCCAAGTAGTTCCTCCCACATACAGAAACGACAGCTGACACTACTTCAGTGGTATGGATACAGCCCAGTATTTTTGAACTAGAGGTTTGCCCTTGGTCAAAATGTTCCTGCCACATTCACATCCACATAAGTCAAGGCTTAAAGGAGTCAGCAAAATCATATGTTGTGGCCTCCTGCTTATCGCAGGTCACAGATATAGACTGGTTTTCTTTTATGTCATTGTTGCCGTTTGCTGATCTCTCAAAGAAATGGTGTCTGCATGAGATCTGCTTGCTTTAGCAGCTAAATTCAAGCTGCTAAGGGATCCTCATGTGCCCTTGAGGAGCATAATGAACTCCGGTCTTGAGAGTCTGTTAAATGTATGACTCTCACAGGCATGACAGCTCTCCTGTCTATATTATATCCCAGACATACCAATACCATACAAAAAATTGCTACTACCAAAGCACAGAGACTAATCCAATTCTCTTTTTTTCCTGTCAACATACTCTACCTACTACAATAAAAGTTATATTCTTCCTTTGGTATATTATTCACACAGTTATGAACGTATCTTTTAGTAAACTTGTGGATTAAGATAACTAAGAAAATATAAAAAAATTAATAATAATTTTTAATGTGTGACCTCTGTTCTTGCATATCCGTCAGTTAAGACACCAGAGCCAAGAGTTAGTGCCCTCACTCTGCTCTGTTCCCAACATCCTACTTGTTTTCTCTAATCTTCTTACTCTTTAGTTTCTTCAGGCCCACAGAAAGAAATATTTTATGCAGATTCCTCCTCTTTTTTTGAAGTCATTAATGTGTGATGACAACTTGAACATGCCTGTCACAGTGATGTGGGCATTGAAGCTAACCTCGTCAACATGTGATAACAATAATGTTTTGATTTGTTTGTACTTAATTTATAACCAAAGAAAGTTTTTATCTTCACATGAAGAATTATCCCACTATCTATGAATATGCCCACTTTTTCCATTTAAGGGCTGAGAAAGTTGGGCCTGTTCAGCCTGGAGAAGACAAGGCTGCGTGGAGACCTCATAGCAGCCTTCCAGTATCTGAAAGGGGGCTATAGGGATGCTGGGGATGGACTATTCATTACAGATTGTAGTGACAGGACAAGGGGTAACAGGTTAAAACTTAAACAGGGGAAGTTAAGGTTGGATATAAGGAGGAAGTTCTTTACTGTGAGGGTGGTGAGGCACTGGAATGAGTTGCCCAGGGAAGTTGTGAATGCTTCATCCCTGGAGGTGTTCAAGGTCAGGTTGGACAGAGCCTTGAGTGACATGGTTTAGTGTGAGGTGTCCCTGCCCATGGCAGGAGGGTTGGAACTAGATGATCTTAAGTTCCTTTCCAACCCTAACTATTCTATGGTTCTATGATTTTCCACACTATTTTTACAGTTTTCCAGCAAGGCACAGATAAGTTATAAAGCCTAGTTACTCCTGGATTGGTCCTTACTAGGTCTAAACTAATCTGATTGCCTGGAAAAGCAAGGCTGTGTCTACTATCTGGAGCCTTTTTGCAGAGGTTGCATATCAGAATGTTTCCTTCAATCTTACTGTGTGCATATTTGCAGTATGTGACTGTGTGAATAGAAAACTCAGTGTGCAGATGTTTGAACTTTATACCTGCATTTTGGCCCAAGCCTCCTGTTCTTTTAAATGAAAAACTAGTAAAGATGCCATATTTAGTTTTAATAGTCAAAAGGTGATTTGTTCCTTAACCAAACAGACCATTCTCAAGTCTTCTCCTATTAGTACTGTTCAACTTCTGTTTATATTGAGGTTTTGTTTCTGTTGTTTGTTTTTTTTTGTAGTTGAACTGCAGTTGCAATATCAATCTGTAATGATTTTACATAACTGAGAAGCATAACATATAAAATATAAACCACAGCTTACAATACAGCTGTTTTAACGGACCAACAAAAAGCCCCTTTAAATGTAAACCAAAAAAGGCAGTGAATCATAAGAGACGGCCACATTATTTTACTAACAAAATAAAGTTAGTACAAGTGATGGAATGGGTGTTTTTGTAACCTTAAATCATACAGCAGTTCTATTTCGATGGTTTGTTCTCATGCAAACATAGCAATATGCTCCCAAGGCCTGTGGTGACCCCACTGTAATGTTATACTAGTTAATAGTATGACTCTAGTGTGAGTTCAGCATCAGCCTTTTCCTATACAAGCGGGATATTTATAAATGTGATTATACTTTCAAATTAATGAAAAGAATTGCTAGTTGTAGTTATTAAGTATCTGGGCCCTATAAGATGTAATACATTTATTCCTGAGACAAAAATATAGCCCTAGGGAAACTGGCAAATCTTGGAGCTCTAGGAAAAGAAATTATTTTTCTTTCCTTGTACACTTTCCTGATTCCTTTCTGAGAATAAGAAGTAAAATAAGAGAATATTTACGTGCTTCTTAATGGACTATGCAGTGTCACTAGATAAATACTGTGCTAGAAAGGGGTGAGCTGCACTGAAAATGGATTATCTTTCACCCTCGCTATTTAAAAAAGGACAGTGCATTCTAATTAAAGTTTGCACTATGAAACACATAAAGCTGTAAATTAATAGTGAAAATAAAGTCAAAGCAGTGGTCTGCTTTGTAGCCCATGTTGAAGAAAAGGAAGAAAAAAGACATTCCAGGTAGTCAATGCAACAAAAACTGTAAAGACAGTGGGAAAAGGGGAAATAATAATAGTAGTGCTCCCCTAGCCTAGGGAAATATGAATGCGAGAAGAAAGGGGTAAATAATAACGGGATCTTTATTATGCATAAAAAAGAGGATTTTTTTATAGGCTGCACAATCTAAGGACGTTTGCTCATGATTAGCTGCTTCTCTGTGTCAGCTCATGACTGCAGGTTTCGTAAGACTGGATTTCAGCTTAGCCTCTTTTTCCATTGAGGTTGTTCACTGCAGTCCACAAAAGCTACTTGTTCAGAATTAAAACCTGTAGGCCTCCTGTCATGAGGAGAGCACATTCATTGGAAATCGTCAGGCCTTTTGTTTTTCAGGCCAACCTCACATCCTTTTCAGCAATATTTTGATCTTTTTTTTTCTCTTGTCATTATAACTGATGAGGAATACCCCATGGAGAAAGGATAATTTGCATTAATCCATTTGCAAGAAGGAAACATTTGCTTATCAGGTGTGGTAAAAAGAAGTCCACTGAGGAAAAAAAACCCAAAATAATCCTTCCAAACTATACTGGTTGTTCAGAGAATTGTAACTTAAGAACATCCTCTGAATTTTAATTCTCCCTGTGCCATACATGAGGATAAGAGTATTCGTTAGTTGAATAAGATGCCTTCCAATTTAAAAGTACACTTTCATTAAATAGGTGGCCATCAATCTTCAACAAAGCAGAAGAAGTGAGATCTCTGGTCTTCCAAAGACTAGTTGTTATCCATAAAGAGTATATCACTTGCCAGGTGGTATTTTTTAGTGTTCTCTGTCTGGACACAGCTGTTCTATGTCAAGCCAGTGATGTGTAACACATTTTTAAAAAAGCCTATTAACACAGTTGTCAGTTGGGTGTAGATGGCTGGGTACTATTGTCTGCCAAGTCTTCCCCCTCCTGCCCAATTAACTTCCTTATTGAGAAGGTGGAAATAAATATACAGAATCATTATGCAAAATGATTTAGTATTTTTCTGGAAGTAGAGGGGCAGGATGTTCTCAAAGATGGATGCAGCTCTAGAGACTAAGCAAAAATAGTTAAATTATCCACCATCTCACACAAACATGATACAGAGGAAGGCCAGTGTTACAGAGCAATTGTGTGCTCTGGAATAAATGAAGTTTATTGAAAAGAGGTGAGAAGTAGGGTGTTATTTAGAGGTAGTCTTTGCCAGTTCTCAGGAACCCTGTGTAAACAATATTAGCAACCTTCATTTGGAATAGTGTCAAACACAACAGGAAGCAGAAAGACAAAATGGGTTTACATATTTAATGTTTATTGACTTTTTTTGTCAGGTTGGTTTTTAAGATGAATTACTTCAAGATGAGCCTACAGATTTGAAAAGAATTACTTGAGAACCCCATATTAGTCACTTTAGCTCCCTGCTTTTGTCTATTAGTCTGTGCACCCCCTAATTTTAAATAAACAAATGTCTGAAGAGCAATTTGATCTGAAACCAAAATGTCATAGATATAGCTGATGCAGTAATGAGCAGATTTTGCATAAATAAACCTGTTTATCCACAAGTCTGTCTGGAAGAGGTCTGAGGATCCAAGCAAATATAAAAACAAACAGCTTAGCTGTTGCTTTCTTTGGGCAAGTGTTTGTTTTTATTTAACATGAAAATACAAGGAACTACATTTTATTGATTTGAAATGGCAATTGCCTGCTTTAGTTCAACATCATTATTTTTTCACAGAATGTGCTGTCTTTGATTATTTATTTGTTACTGGAAAATGACTGCGGATTTAGCAAATGTAATCACTGCCTGGCTTCTTGGAAAAGCATAATTTTTCCATGTACATTTAACACCTTCTTACATAACTGGGTTAGCTTTTGTCTGAACAGAAAGTTTCTGACAGACACAGATTTTTAAATCTCACAGAGCCTTCTTGTAACATGAGTAGAGCATGTTCTGAACACCAGGGTCTGTGCCTGCCCATGCCAGTGCCCTGAGCTGTCCCCTTGATTCTTTCAACTAACCTGAAACACACCTCAGGGCTAATATGGTCCAAAATGCAAATTGATTTCTTTGTTATCACAGAAATCTGTGAGAGAGTCAGGCCTGGCAGGTTTAAAGGGGTACAACAAGACTCTTTGCTGGATATCTAAAAGGATTTTGTGGGTGTGAGAGGGGATGGGACTTGGTAACTCTTCCCTCAGGAAGGTGAGGTGCCTTGCAGTGCAAAGGGATGTAGTTTGAATGGGAAGATCACTCCTGATAGGCTTTGAATAAACATCCAGATGGTTGAATGTGTATCTAAGTTGAATACAAAAGCCAGAGAGAAGATGGTTTTGTGGCTAAATTTGACTATGACTTAGCAGATTTGCATCCCATCCCCAGTTCATGGGCATGTATAGGTTCCTTTCCGGTTATATAGCTTGATTTCTCATCTATCACAAGTGAAAAATGAAGCTTTTGATTCATATCCTTTATTTCGCCTTGTCTATTTTCTGTAACAGAGGAGTATAGAAGTCAAAATGATCTCAACAAGTCTTTTAGCATCCCCCTTTGGAGCAGCAAATACACAAACACTTCCTGAAAGATATTTGTCTAACTACTCATTAAAATCAGAATAAGAGCTGCTTTTTCTTCAAGAGCCATTAATTCAATTTATAAATCACTCTTTTTTTCTTCTTTATTTACAGCATGGCAATTAAACATGTTTCTTATTTTGTATTTGTAGAATGGAGTTATGTTTCCTCAGAGTAATCTGTACACAATTTATTGAGTTTCATCAAGCAATTTCAAGTAATGTCTGTAATTAATTTAGATCATTCAACTTCTATTCCTCCAACTGCTTTGTAACTCACATTTTTGAAAATATCTGAGAAAGCTAGAAATGTACTGAATTTCATTATCAAGGGATTAAATCCAGCTTTCCTGATTTAAACATCCTCAATTTAGATGCTTATTAAAGTTGTCCTCCTAAAATATGTGACTATATTTCCACTAGCTAGTGATGAAAAATAGCTGCCTTTGAAAATATCGGAAGTTCGTCTGTGCCTAAAACTAGTGGTTACAGTTCTTACTGCCAAATCAGCATTGGTTTATCACTTGATTATTTTTCAATCCTTACAAAGAAATTGACCAATAATGGTTTTTGGTATTTCAAAAGAGTTAAAGAAATTAAACTGACCCATTTTCCTCTAAATTCCTTTCACTTTTCATCAGTATTTCATTCTCTGCTTGCTTTTCTTCACTTCTTTGGAGTGTCTTCTGCTCTTAAGGACTCTGTTAACATTTCAGAGATCACTTTGCGTGGTTTCTTCAGCATTCTTGGGTGAAATTCATCAGGCTCCTACCACACGAATATATCCAGTGTATTTGGTAACTTGTTACTTCTCTGTTACAGCCTTGGCTTCTATCCCTTCCTTAAAATTAAATATTTTTGTTATCTCCCCTTTTTTGTGATAAGAGATTAAATCAACTGCTATTTGCTCCATTAATGATGTGTTCCTCTGTTTACTCAAGATTCTAACAACTCTTTTCCATGCCTTTTATATTTCCTGATGCTTGTTGTACCCTCAACTTTAGTAGGGGCTTCCTTAAAGACTATATATTTATACCTCTGCTATTCCTTTACATTGATCCTCAGTCATATCTTCTTTTAATTTTTATTTTATATCCGTAAAAGTCTTCAAAGAGCTCTTACTGTATCCCTAGGAGCATGTCATGTAATTTTACTTCATCTCAGATTATCAGCCTATTAAGACAGGAAACAATTCCCTTTGTGATTTGAAATTTCTGAACGCTACCATAAAGTAAAAAACAACCTTGTGAACTTTGCACATCTCTACCTGAACCTTTGTCAAAAGAAAAACATTGGTGGGTTTTGTTTCTGTTTTATTGTTGGTGTGTTTTTTGGGTTGGTTTGTTTTTTTAGCGGGGGGGAGGTATTGTTCTGTTAGGTTTTTCCAATCGTGATTCTTTCAAATTCACTAGAAATATCAGAAAGATTTTGGCAGGGTTCAATATCTCCAATTTCCTAGTCTGGATTTTAGTCTTTTGCACATCCTCAATTATCTTTTTCTGTACCTGGTTGCTTTGAGTGAGTGGATATTTCTCATTAAAATGTTATATGGCAAGGAAGAGAACATAAATGCAAAGACATGTCAAAGAGAAAATGAATACAACAAAAAATCAGAATTAAAGAAGGGTATGCAGATTTATAGAACACTTTAATACAAACCTGAGTCTTTCTTTACACAGTAAGTAGGAAATTGGAGATAAGCAGACGTTTCAACTTCTTTTGAAACTTTGGTAAACTGTACAGTCTCTTTAAACTAGAAACTTCTGAGGAAAAAGTACTGTCTTGAATTTCTGGCCCTTATACTCCTCCCTGAGCTACGAGTCGTAGCTGTGCTTTCAGTTCAGATCAGGTTTCAGGATTTAAAAATAAAAACAAAACTGAAAAAAAATCTCACCAAAAAATCTAACCCCACAACACTTTCCCTTTGTTGCACAGTTTAATATTAAATTCAGATACTGAACCTTCATTTATAGCAGACTGTACCTTTTCAGCATAGAAGATGGCTACCTTGAAATCACCTGGCCCTTCCCTTACATATTTATGTGTGCACTTATTATATAGTTAAAAGGCATAAACACGGACATGCTGTGTGTGCAAGTTTCTGGAATCTCTTGTTTTCCCTCCATAGTGCACAAACAAGTCATTTAGGTGGACAAAGTCTGAAAGTGAATCATAAACTTGTGTTGTTGTTTTTCTAAGAGAACTTTTTCTGGTGGCTGCAAGAACAGAGGCCCTGTGTCAGGCCAAAGTACTGGCTTAGCCCCTAGAATTCAATGGTATTGCAGAGCTAATTTTTGTGGACAGGCTGACAAAATCGTCTAGTAGCTTCATGCCAAGGATAATGATATTATGGCTTAGAGTATAGCAGAAAGCAACATTAGACTCTGTTTTGAAGGGCATAAGTAGACAGCTTTCTTTCTTTGTCACTACATTAAGAAATTTGATATAAGCAAACACCTACACTCTACCTAAAAGCCATACCAATGAAACCTTGGGTAAAGTGGTGGCTTTTCTTAACACAAATGAACTATTATGTTTTGAAAACCAATCTCTTCATTAAACAACAACAAAAAAGTTTTGATCATATTTCATTGATTAATTTGACAAAGGCCAAGTCCTTCAGAACTTTGTACTTCTCGAAGACAGTTCTTGGACAGCTTGAGCTTTGATACTCACCCCTATATGTTTAGTTCTATACTACACCCCTCAGCTCATAGGCCTGGGTGTGTACCTCACTCATGGTAAATGAAACTAAAGGAAAGAAAAGCCAGGCATATGAGTCAGGCACTGCGGCGTGCCCCACCTAGTGAATCCAGACACAGCCAGTGTGCCTAAGAGTGCCAAGATGAAGCCAGGAGATAAAACAGCCCTGTAATTTGAGCTGTTTTAATTTGGACTCCAACTTTGATTTGATGTTTAAAATATATTCTTCAAATAGGGCTTCTTTTATGAGTCTGCTGAGTCATAGAGACCTGAAATCTATTTACCTTTCTGCCACAGGATTTCTGCGTGGCTTTGGGCAAATAATTTAGTCTCTCTATCTACAATTACCAAATGTTAAGCCTTCTTCTTGCTCAGCATTTTTAAATATGAGAATAAATAGTGAGCAGAAAAAAGATGACAGCTTAGAACAGATACAGAAGACAAGAAGATGAAGATGGGAAGTAAATGGAAGAGACAGAAGAATGTGTGGGATGCAGGAAATGGACAAGGATGAAAACACACAGTAAAAAGAAGTGGACAGGCAGAGGGCCTCAAAGGTGGCTAGCTCATACTGAGCAGATGTGGCTCTGCAAGTCATTTGAGAAAGAAGGTGGCAGATGCACTAGCTAACATCTACTTGGAATAAACTGCATGTATGTGAGAGGGAATGTGGGAGAGGGGGAGGATGGCCGGAGAAAAGCAACTCTTAAGTGATCAAAGGGTGTCAGTTTTCTGAGGGAACAATGACCCTTTGATCTATGACTTTTCTTATAGCTAACTAATTGGAGAATCGAAGGGTTAAAAGTGAATAAAATAACAGAAGAGCACAGGAGTGTCCTAAGGCTTCAGACTAGTCTGGAAAATCTAGATACAAATCTCCTATGTAAATTAATAGCAAAAGGAGGAATTTTGCCAAGGTAACCCAGAGACAAAAAGCCAGTTGAGATTAAATATGTATAAATGCAGTGCCTAAGTAACTTCTGGTATTCAAAACTCTGGTTTTGAAAATAAATGTTACTAATCGTGTAAGTTAAAAATCATGATTTGCTTTTGCAAAAGTAATGAGAAGGATTAAATATCTTACGATTTAAGTGAATGCCTTATTCTTTGCATTTCCTTCTGTTTTTGTAAGTGATGAGAAGTAACACGGTTCCAGTTTCACAATTTTTCTGTAATCATGATTTCTAGAAAGTAACTTATTTAAAATGAAAGGTGTGATTCTTAAACATTCCTATAAGTCTTCATTTCAGCAGCTGAAGCTATGGAAAAAAATGTCATTTACTGTGAACCTTGCAATAAAATATCCTGGGAGTTACCCTCCTTGGAAAATTCTACCCAAAATCTATCTCTCTTCTCTAAGCGACCCCATCCTAGATTCCTTACATATTTTGAAAACTGTGATGAAACCATGTCCCTTAAAAAACAAGATAATTTTTTCATGGGAATTCCTAAGCTGAGTTGTTTATGATCATAAAAATCCCGTAATAGTCAATAGGAGAGTTAGAATGTACACTAGACTACTTGGTCACATAAGAATCTTACTGAAATGATTCAAACATGGATCATCACCCATATTTAAGCACAAGAATCACAGCAAATGGCCTGAAAGTCAAAATACCAAACTTATAGATGAGATTTACAGAATTTAGCTGCATCTCCAGGGCACCGTTTTTTGGACTGTAACTCCATTGTACAAGTTCTATCGTAAGAGCAGTAAAACCTGGAACTGTTGGGAATAAAACAGTCTCTGGTAGCTTGTAAAGTCTTGAGTAAAGGTAGTAGAAATAAACATACATAGGAACAGAAGTCACTGTCATAAGACATGTTGTCTAGGTATGGGAAGCACTAATAAACACACTTTCCTGGAATGTTATATTCACTCTTCTGAGGATGGTGATGACAATCCAGAAGCCAGCTTCCACTTTCAAACAAGCAGCTCCTTGCCTCATTGCTTTCCTTTGCAGTTGAGTGTGCAAACATTAGAGTTCTTGGCAAAAAGAATTACACTACTGCCTGGTCCCTGAGATTGCCTCTTGCCCTTGAGAACATAACCTTTTAGAAGTCTGCTGCTTGGCAGTTTTCTAACTTAACTCCCTCACATTGTGCAAAAGAGCATACAAGTTAGAACTCAGGAAAATGGAATTGACTAATGTGCAAAATACCACAGACCTGAATTCTCTAGACTTCCATAAATAAGTTACTATCCCTCCTTCCCTGGGGTCATAAAGCCCCTAGTGAATTCACAAAGGGCATTTCTTTTGAGTGAATACACAGAAAAGATTAGTAGAACTGCAAAAGCAGTGTTGTTTTTTGGTTTTGTTTTGTTTTGTTTTGTTTGTTTGTTTGTTTTTTTTGTTTTCTCCTCGAACTCCCACAGAACTAAGGAAATGGCACACAGAAGAGCACAGGAAAAGAGTTAATCAATCGTATTCAAACTTCAGCATATCCAGGAAACATTTAGTTATTTTATTGGTAGAATATACCAACTTGTCAGCTCTATGAAATTTAATTTCCTATTTATCTGAAGACAAACTAATACTCTGAAGAAGTAAGTCAAATTTTCAGTGCTTCTATCTTATCATGCATCAAACTTGATGTCATCACTAGAAGATGGGAGAGAGGATGTGAGTTAACATATTCAAGAAGTCCTTAATCTAAAAAGTCCAGACATGAAAATAACAAACAGGAGCAATTTTTACTGATTCAAGTGCTGGCTGCTTTTTTTTTTTCTTGTTTATTTCTGGTTTGTTTATACCAAGGGTGTCTACAACAATAGAAAAACAATTGATGCCATTTGTTCTGAAAATCAATGAGAGGCTAAGGGTAGACACAGCTTTGGTCCCAAGGCAATCTGAAGCTGTTATGAAGGAAAGAAACCTGACTTGCAAACAAATCAAGTGATTTTAGAGCATGTGTGTGACATGAGACAGTGTTCATGGGGGACCACAAGCCCCTTACTTCCCTTCTCCTGGGAAATGCATATTTGGGATAGTACAGATAAAATAGTCTGAGATGATGGAGAACTTGGTTAGATCATCTGATAAATTACACGTGGTATTTTGTCCCAGATCACCATATGCAGAAGCTAATGAACATCTGTAATATGGTCAAGATTTTTAAAGACATTACTCATTCAGATCCAAAGCATTGATCAAATGCTAGTAGTAAACGATAGAATGGAAATGTCATTAACTGCATTAACGGAAATGTCATTAACATGTTCTTCTACTGTCATCAGTTTTTCCAAAGTTTAGGCGGTGATATCTGTCTGAAGGATTCTGGTAACATCAGAGAGGTACATGGCGCTTGCAAGTGCTTCTGGAGAATGGACCACCTTTTACATTTCATAAGTGAAATAAGTGAAGTAAGTTTAACTACTCAGTGTGTGTGGCCTGGCTTCAAATGTTATCTTCTTTTCATACACGAGCTGAAAGTAGGAAAGAGGTCATTAACAGATTGGTGCATATGTCATGTCATGTTGTCATGTTTGAACTCAGGATTTTTTGTGGAAAATAGACAGTTGTGATTCTTTTCTTGAAATTTTCTACCTGAATTAAAAAGGAATGCTCTGGGAAGAAGTACTCAATGGTTTGTGTGTGTATGAAGTGAGCTCTACAAGAGTTTATAAACCTGCCTGATGTGAGCTATAAATGGATGGTCAAATTAAGCATTCTCCTTCCTGTGTTGCCTCTAGGACATGAGGCAGGTGGTGTTTTCATGATACAATTACCAAATTAAAATTCAGTCAAAGAAGCAGTACATTCATTGGATTCCCATTTTGTATGTTCCTTAGATGGCTAGTTTCATTCTCCATACTGGGAGATGACTTTAAAACCTGCAGTGAAATTATCAGAAACCAAATTTTGCAAACACGCAGCCACCTGTGACAGCCAGATATACAGTTCAAATAGTGCCGCTCTTGAAGTGTTTTAAACACACATATTCTCATCGCTCAGCTCTTGACATGAGTCTCTGCTGTAAAGATATTTACTATAAAAATGTGGCCATGGTTTGTTATCATCCCTTGATTTTGTTTGTTTGCCTGTGAATTACTTGTGGACTAGCTTGCCTCCTGTAACTTTTAATGGCACTGCAATTAAATCCAGTTGATTTTGTTGCAAAAATGTGCCTGATACTTTTCTTTCCTGTCCAGTTTTGAGCTTTGTTTTAGTTTTTGTCTGGCTCATGGAATCTCTTAAATATCCTCATTTCAACACTTTGAGAAAAGAGCTTACATTCCCAAAGTTATTTCCATCTAGAAAATAATAATAAAAAACCTTTCCTCCCTGGAGTAGACCATCATTAAATATTAAACATCAATCTTTGATTTTCAGTCTGTAGTGTATGTGTCAACAAAGTGGAAAACATGTTAAAGGAGCTAAAATTTCAGACCCACAGCTCCAGAACTGTTAATATCAGAGTCACACTGGAGTCACACTGAAGTCACACTCACAGCTCCCTCAATTGTCATTTTTGATTCTTTTGCACTCCCTGCAAATGCAACACCCCTGCCATGACGTCTTGAAATACCAAGGCTGAGTCCTTTTTGTGGATTCAATGACTGTTAACTTTTTAAACCATATATTTGTTACCAGAAAAAAATACATTTATTCCACTTTTTTATTAAAATAAAAAATTACTACTTCTTACTGGTAAAACATAGCATACATAGTGTAAACAGATCTAGAAATAGAGAATCAATCTATCTCAACTGACTTGTCTACAGACTGAAAATAAACTTGTCCTATTAAAGAGAACATTGGTTTAAAATACTACATTTATTTCCCTAACATTTGTGTACACTTGTATAGCAAATTAAAAAGAAACATTTGAAGAGGACTTTAAGAAAAGAAGTTACTCCACAAAATAGTTTAACTGAAGCACATACAATGATTTATAATATTTGGTAATCAGGTATAGAATTCAATTATTTCTGTTTTCCAGTCAAAGACAAGTTAATGAGAATTCCTAATTACCAGTGGTTTCTTTAAGCTTGAGATTTTAGAAAAGACAACGATATAAGGCCATAGTCGTGTCTGACTAACAGTAGTGTATTACAGCAGGAATAATTCTAGTGAACTAAATGGGTTCTTGCTTACTGTCAGTTTGTTTTCTCATTCAATTTATTCCGGCATCAGTAATAGTCGGACTGAGACCTCCACTAAAAAAAAATGATGGAGGGCTTTTCAGATTTCTATTCAAAAGAGAATGAAAGTTCAAGGTGAAGAGAAGAGAGAATCAAGAGTGTAGGTGGGTGGCAGTATCATTACAGAAAAAATCTGCTTTGAGACCTAGCGCAGGTTGTGATTAGGTGCATGGCCTGATACCTTGGGCAAGGGTGAAGAAACAGATTTCAGACTCATCTTCCTTTGTTTTTGGTAATTTCTTGCATACATGAATTTTTTCTTTGCAATACTGTAGTGTGCTGAGTCTGGCTGGGATGGAGTTAGTTTTTCTCACAGCAGCCCGTATGGTGCTATGTTTTGGATTTGTGACTAAAAAATATGGATAACACTCCAGCATTTTAGCCGTTGCTGAGCCGTACTAGCACAGTGTCAAGACTTCTTCTTCTTCCCACTCTGCCCCCGCAGCAAGTTGGCTGGGAATGTGCACACACTGGGAGGTAGCACAGTCACGGCAACTGACCTGAATTGACCGAAGGGATACTCCATAGTGCATAATCTCATGCTCAGCAATAAAAATGGGATAGAAGAGGGTAGCTGGTGTGTGATGTAGCCATTGCTCAGAGACTGGCTGAGCACTGATCTGCTTGGGGAAGGCAGTGAGTGATTGCCTTTGCATCATTTATTTTACCCTCTTCACTTATTTCTTCATATTGACCCAAAAGATTTCTTGGTTTTATTTTGTCTGTTCTCTCCCTCATGCCACTGGTTAAGAAGAGTGCAGCAGTATGGGGCTTAGCTGCTGGCTGTAGTCAACTCACCACAGAGTTTAAAAATAATCTTGATCCTCTGCAGAGATATCTCCTACTTATTTCTGTGACAGTTTTGCATTTGGAAACACATAGGGTGCTAGGCTTGTTACAAGCTCCATGCATATATGAGGAGTCATCCTCCATCACAAGAAATTGCAATGTGGAGTCTGATTGTACCATGTATGTTTTGCATCATCAGTCACAGTGGGTGGGCTTGAGTGTTAGCTGATGCTAACTGACTGATGCAAGCTGAACTGACTTGTCATCCCTTCCCTTGTTGAAGCACTAGTTTTTTATGACAAGATGAATCTATTCATTTTCAAAGGAAAGAGCTGTGAAAAAATAGTGTTGCATTTTCAAAAGCTGCTGGCTTTGACGTGTGCACCAGGCAAGCTGAAATCATCGTGCTTAAGGGGAAGCTGGGGATTGTGCTCACACCTGACTGATGAGCTTTCCCACAATCAGCATAAGGGCAAGCTTTAGTCCTGCACTTCTGTCACTGTTCATTCAATATAGACGTAGTACTTAACGTCTCACTTGCAAATCAGTACCAAAGCCATACAGTGTTTAGAAAATTACTCTGTCTTCATGTCTTCAGGCTGACAAGGAGAGTGATTCTTAAGTGAATGATGATGTTAGTAGCCAAAGTGGGGTCACAGCCATGTGCTGCTGCTAAGATGTCTTCCGATGCTGTGGATACTGTGTGAGAGGTAACAGAAAAATAAGGGAAGAATGCAGATGTCATGGATAGGGATGGTAGAAGTTAGGCCTAAAAGAAAGACTTTAAAACTAATTCCTAGATTGTATCTCTTTGGGGCTGCTTCTCATCTATTCATGCGTGGTATTCTCATGTGCCTCGTAAGGGAGCACACCACCAATGTTTGTTGTTTAAATATAGAAAAGAGAAACATGAAACTACAGCATGCCTTTTTAATGCTCCTTAAACCACATCAACTGGCAAAAGAGGCACCCATTCCATTTCTGAGTTTAAGAGAAAATGCAGTATAGCACATCAATCAATAAACCCAAATCCACTGTAATCTTCAATAGATGACAAATAACAGTAGCAGTAATCCTTACTCAATAGACTTGTTGTAAAGTATCATAAAGTGCAATGAGTTCCTCAAATTTTAATGTAATACATGCTCTGTGTGCAAAACACAAGTTTGAGCCTGGCAGAAAAATGACCAATACAGCTAAATTCCCACATATCTGCAAGTGCTGACCATGTGTTGGTCTGATTCTCATTTAATTTGTATTGGTGTTAGTCAAAAATGACTTACATGGAGACACAGAAGTTACAGTGCTGTGATATACGTAAGATTACAATTAAATGTGATACATTTTTAATGCTTTAAATTTATAATACCTATTTCAAGATGCTATAAATCTATACCCAGTTCTTCTTTGGGACATTTGCAAATCTAATGTAAACATAGGTCTGATCCTTCAACAGAATTATACCAACCAGCATAAGCTGAGGATCTGTCATGAAAGGAAATTGGGTACCAAGTATAATGAGATCATTCATTGTGATATGGATAGAGACTGTGATAAGATATCATGACCATATTTCGTTCTGCTGAGAAAAGACTGGATCTATGAGAAAATTAATATAATGGAGTAATTACAATCTGCTTACCTAAACCCTTTCACCATCCAAACACTTTCAGCTTGATTAGGAAAAAAAACCAGGAAATCCAACTAAGGCATGTTAGAAACAATTTCAAAATAGTTTTAAATTTCTTTAGAAGGAAATATATATATTCTGACAATTGCTTATTTGGTTGACAACAATAAGTCAGTGTAAAATTAGCCAAGCGAAATCCACACTTATTGCTGCAAATTGATGTTATTTTTCTTTATTTCTCTATCCCTCCTCCCTTATCTTTTTGTCTTCCTGCATTCTCCTCTGATACCCATTCTCTTTCATGCACAGCTTTCTCTCTCATTTGTTCCCCCTTCACAACATCTGTAGAAACAGCAAAAAAAAAAATCCTGGGAAGACCATGAGCAGGTTAGGGATTTTCTGAATAGAATGACTCTGAGCTTGAATCTGTGCTGTTTAGGCCTACAAAATGTTCCCACTGACTTAGGAAGCAGAAGCATCAGTTTTTGGAAAAGCAGACAGGGCCTCTGTTTCCATAAAACTGTGTATTACTCTCTATTCTGTTTTGAAAAAAAATGATTTAATGAGCTTTTGCAGCTGGCAAATCTAATGCACTGCAGAAGACAGGAAAGTTAACCTGAAGATTTGACCCCCAAAACATGTGGGTACAGCAGATCATGCTCTCTTATAAAGCTGAGCATCATTTACTGAGGTCAAACTAAGCATTTTAATTTTCAAAGCTGACTACTAAATACTTGGCAAAATACACTGGTTTTATTGACTAGCCATTCCTCTCTAAAACAATTTGTACAGACCTGAGAAATCATTAAGTCTGTTTTCTGCAAGTACAAATAACGAATGTGTTGTAAGAACAGCTAGAAATGAATGTGTGACAGCAATTTAATGAAAAGACATCTGAATCCTCATGTTTTGAAATACAAAATAGACATTGGTAATAAACTTAATTTTCTTTCTAACTTTTTCTTCAGATATGAGTTTCAACCTTACATAATTCTTTGTCCCCAGTGTATAATTGAAAAAAATCTACCTGAACTTCTGAACTTAAATGACCTTATAAGTAACTGAACAATGCTATTGTCTGGATCATGCTTCATGCTTGACCTTTGCTATGTAGGTGTTGATGTTCAAAGTAGAAAGCTTTTTCCAGATGAGAGACAAAATACATTCCACGCAATTTGTTTTCTGTTTCATAAGCTAAACCATTTATTTCTTATTTTATTGTCTTGGTAATCATAAGAAGACAGTGATCCCATGAGCAAATCCCTAATAAATGTTTGAAAATATGACTATGTTGGTATTTAATGATGTTTTCAAATACTCTTGCATAAGACACTAGGAAAATGTATTTAATCTTTACCTTCTAAACGCATCAAAACTTTGCTATCTAAGGGAGAAAGAAAATGTGTATAACTTCTGGCTTTACATGTTCATCTTTGAATATCGTTTTGTTTTCCCATAGAATTAGAAGACAGAGTTTACATATTACACTACATATCTAATTACATACTCATAAGTATAATAACTAATTATGTCCCCTTTAATTTCTTTTCCTTAGGGCAACTGAGATAATAATAGCAATTTTTTGGTATATTTTTTTCAAGATTTGTTGAGAGTTGAAATGCCCTTGGGCTACATGAAAATTGGAGAATTACATTAATTTATTTCTGTCAAATTAAGAGCATTTGAAAAGGCCCAAGCATGACATTTAAGATCACCCTCACTGTATCTTTATTTTAATAAATGAGGGCTTAGCTTTTCCTCCCTCATGAAATAAATTTTAAAAGTTTATACTAGTGTCATGTATCTCTTGTGATGCAGCTGTGAAAGCTCATGATTCTTGACTGAATTTTAGTTGAAATAGGCACAAGACCTTCTTTACTGGTAGGTGAAGACAGGACAGCAATCACATTCAGCTTCTTAATGGAAGGAAACGGCCTGTTGCTGTCTGTTTCCAGAAAAGACAAATTGCTGTTTTGGAAGGACCTTTTGAAGAAAAGCCAGCATGGTAAATCAGGGGTCTGTGAAAGAGCTTCTGCTGTCTTACTGTGATCCGTTGATTTCTTGTACAAATTCAGTGATTGGCATGTGTAGAGATAAAAAATACAAAACTGTTTCTTCCTCTCTGCAGTCTGATTATCTTACTACATGCAAGATGCAAGATGAGTCTAAATCAAGCAGGTCTTTCACTAGGGCCTCAACATTATGTCTGAAAATACTAGTTCAAACCACACATCTCCTATGTGCTCCTCATGGGAAAACAAGATCCTTTCTGGTGTTCTAAGTAAATTTCCATTCCTTAGAAACTGATGAATTGCACCTCAAAATTTTAATGGAGTTTTCCAGATGAAAATGAGTACAACAGATTCATTTTACCCTTAACTTTTGTTTGGTTCCCTGAGCAGCTCTAGCTGGTGGTACCATTGTTTCAGAGCTGGGAGGAAAGAGCACGCTTGGGGCAATGTGATCCTGACCATGTGTGCTGTTGCTTCACTCAGGTAACTGTGGTCTGAACTTGTTCTTGCTCTTTTAAGTCACTGGTCTACTAGCTGGGCACAGGGAAAAACAACAACATGCCATTCTCAAAAACGCAGGTCTATGGCTTTCACCTTTGTGACATCTAGGTTTATAGGGGGAGAAGAATTAACCATACATAGAAAATAGTTTCTTGTGTTAATAGCTTACTATCTGGGAGCACTGAGGAGTCCTGCTCCACTGGAGAGAATGCTGACATTGAGAAATATGTGCAATATTGTGTGGTCAGGTTCATATTAGTAAGTAAGACTTTTTAAAGTCAGGATCTATTCTGTCTTCTAGGGAAGCAGGTAGCAAAACTTTAAGTGACTTCCATGAGCATAGGCTCATGACCCATGTGGTTTTTTTGCAGCTCGGTTCAGCATGTTCAAACACATCTTACACTAATCTAATTGCAGTGTAATTCCTTCCAACCACCAAGTGTTACATTAATCGCATAGCTCCTATTTACCATATGTCACAAGGCCTTAATTTCCTTTAGATCTGTGACTTTCAGAGTGACAAGGCTATTGTTTCGGTGTGCCAGTACATCTACCGTGAGAGAAATGGCCCTTTGCATTTCTGGCAAAATGGCAATACTTTGTCAGACCAACTATTTCAAAGAAAAAATGTAATATGGCAGAAAAGCTGCTGGCATATATTCTTGTTGAAGGAAAATTAATCTTCCTATTTTGATTTGGGAGACATTCGCTTAACGAACAGCTTGAAATAGCAAAAGTCTGTTCACTGGTCCTAGCAGATGAAAACAATAAAAATACTGAAAATAAACTAAGCACTCAATATCCAGAAATAACCTTTTGTATTCAAAGATAAAAGCTTAAGGAACTGGCTGGTTGCCAAACAAAACCAACAGAACTGCAGCTGAAAATGTATATACTCCTTTCAAGCTCTGTAGTCAGGGTCATACCATTAGTTATAGATGACAGCAGAAGGTTTAAAAACAAATGGTTTCAACCTCACCTTTAGGCTTGAAATGAAGCAAATGTTTTATTCTCAGGGAGCACTACTCTGGCATATTCTAGAAGGATCAAAACAATGAAAAACTGAAATCAGGTTGCCTTTCAGGGCAAAGGTGGTTCTTGACACTCAGCAGCAGAAATAGTTTTCAGGCTTAATGATACCCTATTGGCATCATCATTTCTGTTGTTAGTGGCTCCTTATTTAATGTTAAGCAGGATGGATAGTAGTGCTTTTTTTAAAAATTAAATACAATACATATTCTGAACATGTTTCTTCTCTACCTTATTTCCATATGTAGCTATTTTTATTTAAATTACAAATAACAGGCTAAATAAAAAAATCTGACTTTTTAATTTGTGTGTGTGTGTGTGTGTTATATGCCTTCTTTTTCTAAACCTAGGAGTCTGACTAAACTGTCTAAACAGAGGACATTGTGCCTTTGATCTGAGGTATCTTCATGGGGCTGGGAGATACCTGTGGAAGTCCCATCTTCAGCTAAGTGAAATTAGCCAAAAAGAGGATGGTAAAACACTATAGAAAGTTCCATAATTCCTCTAATGATCTACTTCTTCCTGGAAACTTGTTGTTGTTGTTGTTTTTAAGTATCCATAAACAATCAACAATGATGAGTAAATAGTATTCTCAACTTTTGTCACCAGTTATGTTGAGTAACTGCAGCATCTTCATTCACAACTGAGAAATGAATTCTCCATGTGGAAACTTGCAGCCCTAGATGCTAATCAAGAGCTTGTTCAGATGAGTATGTGCAGCATTATTAAAAAGGATCTCAAGTTTACAAGTCCTCAGGGAATTCTTGATGGCTTTGCATGACTAATGTTTCTCACTGTGTGAAAGGAAATACAAGGACTTAACATTTGCTTTCCCCAAAGTACAGAAAAAAGGATTTTTTCCCTGTTGTTCTGTAAGACACCAACATGAAGGCAGGATGCACAGGAGAAATTTGTAATAGTAGGATACTGGGCTTTCTAGGAATCCAGTGGAAACAAAATTATTTGCCTTGTGTGGTTAAAGATGTGAATGTAATTGACATCACAATTCTTTCTTTACCTGGGAAAACCTGTTTATCATCTAAACCTGTAGGTGAAGAACTTACTGAAGATATTTTTCTTGGGAAAGATTGCTTCCATCTGTAGTCTAGGCAAAGGTGGCATGAAACTGGAGTGTACCTTTGAAAAATTCAGAAGTAGATGGCAGACATTAACCTTGAGTTAGCTGAATAACACCAGCTTCAAATGATTACTATTTGTTTTCTACACAACAGCTGTGAGAATAAGGGAAGGAAAAGCTGGAAAAGGTTTGCAAGAAGGGAAATAGAAGCTATCAAGACATCCTGAGCACTGTTTTGGTTGCCGGGACACAGCATGAAGAACATCTTTTTCACCTGTTTCGAAGAAGAG
This sequence comes from Coracopsis vasa, assembly GCA_026283785.1. Lineage (NCBI taxonomy): Eukaryota > Metazoa > Chordata > Aves > Psittaciformes > Psittacidae > Coracopsis > Coracopsis vasa. The sequence goes on from JANHGB010007551.1 coordinate 79,475, forward strand.
TAGGAATTTTTTATTTTATTTCTTTTTCTGTGCTCTGATGATATTTTTGGCTGTAGAAGAGAATATCAGTCTATAGGAAGAATTGTACGTAGTCTGCGTGTTCTCACAAATCCTAAGCACTGTGGACCTTTAAACTGAACGGCATATAATTGCGGCACCTGAGATTGCAGGAGTGAATAATTTGTCTGCTCTTGGCTGAGTATTTGCTGTGTGCGGTTTGTGGGTACCACAGCAGGGCTTTAGCTGATAGGCAAAAATTACAGAGCTCTTTAATTTCACAAAACATGACTTTATTGTCTTCAAAGTGCAATCAGTACAAACAGTGCCAAAACTGCAAACACTGAGAACATTTAGAACACTGAGAACTGCAAACAATAAGAGTTTAAATTAAAGGATGAGGGAGATTTAACTCGATAGCTTGTAGCCAAGAATTGGTTCAGAGCTACAGTGAACAAACATATTTCTTCCTGGTAAGCTATTTGAAAACCAGCATGGTGAAACACAGTGTTGGCACTGAAGTATGGAGGGTCCTAAGTGCTGTCCCAAGGGTCTGATTGGAAAGAATTTTGCCCTAGCCAGGTGATTTTCCCACCATGTATGAGACGGAGCTGGTGAATTTTGTGTTTGCTGAAGCAAATATAAAATTCTATTGGAGGAAGAAGGAAAGAAGTGACAAACCCAAGACAGCACCTGCTGTCTATTTTTTTTTTTCCCTTCATGTGCTGGTAGTTCATTTTCATTTATCTTCTTATTTGTCTTCTCTTTCATTCAAAATCTCTTTCTATTTATTCTTTAGCAGGATTTTTACCCCTGAATCACCTAGTCATGACTTGCAGAACTCTTCAGAAATTCTATAAATGTTTCCTCTTTTTCTTTTTTCATTAACTCTCATGTTCCAGGTTTTAGACAAGTCCTGACTCTGGTGTTTTGAATGGGCTGAACATAGACTGAAGCTGTGGGAGTTCTGATGAAACCAGGCAATAGTCATCCTCAGGGACTCCCGATATTTGAGAGTAACCTCTGTGACAATAAAGCAAGCCAATGCCTAGGAGCATCCAGCAACATGTGTTGCTAGTCATTAAACTAATCTGGAAGAA